>WSLN01000200.1:0-20402 GCA_019677355.1 Ceratobasidium sp. 370
GATGACCCAGTTGAAATCACACACTACGGCCAGGTCCTCGACATATATTACGTGGAATTCATCCTGGATCCCGAGTAAGTGTTTCCTTTCATCCAATTCATCTACGCGCGCTCACAGGTCCTAAGTAACAATACTCGTCAACTGTACCTCCTCGCACGCGTCCGAGAATGCAACACTAGAGGCGCTGATGTGGCGGCGCCGCGAAGCCCGATAGTCACGTATACCCGACTCAATACACTGGATATCATTCATCTGGAGACCATGACTGCCGTGGTGGGGAGGGTACCGGTGGATCATCGCACATGGGCCATCATTGACCGGAGTAGGAGTGGCGCGCGCACTCGGTTTGTTAATGACGATTACGATGATGTCAATTGACTGTACGATTGTAGTATTTTTGTAGACTCTATTATCCTGCTTGTCCAATCTATTTTTGCCTGTTATATTAAGATTTTGGCTCTGATCTACCTTGATCCACGTGCTCCATCACCCGAAGTTCACCCATCCATCCGTCCATCCATCCATCCGTCCATCTGTCCAAATTCAGGGTCCACCGATAGCGCCGAGCCCCATCTGAATTTGAATTTGACGTCGGAAAGTCCGAAAAAGGACTTCCAGGTGTTCAAAAAGGACTTCAAGGCCTTCTGCCGTCCATGGCAGATCGGGCCAAAAAGTACATTTCTGGACTGGCTAGTCTGAGGAACCTGTCAGAAATCCCGTGGGGATCCCCCACAAGTCTATTATACCGTCTCGGCGAAATCCTCAATTGCTACTTAGCGCTCGCTAGCTGCATGGTAGCTGGTAGCACGGTAGCGCGCCCCCAGCGTAGCTAGAACTCGGGGGCTCTAGGTTGCACACCGGGGTTCTAACTAGAAAGCAATTGCTTACGGGTCCCCCTTGGAAACCCTGGTGTGCAAGAAAAAATAAATCGAGTTGACCACGCATCGACTTTAAACGTAAGGCAAGTGGTACATGCGCAGCATATGCAAACAAAATGTGAATCATAGCCCTCCCGGGCCGACATTCGCGGTCGCAAAGAGATCATAACTGGGCAGGGTAGATTACATTCGACGTACCGAGAACAGCGCACATAGGGGAGGTATATTATCAGAGCGGCGATATCGTGGCAGGGAGTCATCGTAGTGGCATCACTGGGGTGGGAAGTCATATCGAGAACGGCCAGGGGGTGAGTTGTCATAGCGCAAAGACCTCTGAGGTGACCGTTCGCGCTCTGGGGGCAACAATTGGTCGCCCCTTGGATAGGTGTTCCCCTGCCTGTGATCCCCGTCCCGACGCCTTGAGCGTGGCGAAAGCGAGCACTCACTATGGTGTCCGCACTCCTTCTTTTCTGTCTTTAAGTCTTTACGCTCCGCTCCTCATCCTTGGTCTTGTCCTATATGATTCCAGCCCGCTCCTTCATCACTTGCAAATGAGGTGGATTGGACATGAGTGTGGCATATTCGGCCTGCTCTTGCTGCTTGATCGCGAACATGGGGTCCTCGCGGATCTTGGCAGCAGTATCGTGAACGATGTTTGTGTTTTGAACAGCGACGAGGTTGTTATGTGACACTCCAACCTAGCAGATCAATGTTAGAATGGTGTGATAACTAATAGATGAAACAAACATACCTTCGCAGCTTCATTGCTAGTGAGCATCTGATAAACACACTTCTTGCCGAGCAAGTAGTCTTTAAGCTCGTTCGCGCTTGGACCCCCTGTCGCCAGAGTTGCCTACATGCATTCTGGTTTTGATCAAAGTCTTTATTTCATGTTAGCTAATCATAAAGCAGTCGTCAGTACTATGAATCAGTGGACGTCGGACCAGATGGACTTACAATTTTCCTCCCCTCCAGCCAGCAAGCCTGAAAGTCGTGATCTTAGAACTGCGCACAGCATATGAAGGTTTGTGCACACAACCTGAAGGGGTCGGCAGGCTCGACGCCCAAGAACAAGGTCAAAAGAAATCACACACGCAGAATAAATAATGGGTATATTATGTGTGGAGCCGATTACCGTGTATACAACAAATCGACGATTGGGAGAGGGGGAGTTAATGGAATATCGACGGAGGTGCTAGCGCACAAGGAGAGTCCAACCAGTACGCAGGGAATACCAAGAAACCACATGGAAGTGCAGCTGTGTGGGGGCACAAGCGAAATGAGATGAGAGAGCATGGTGTGGGGATATCGAGCTGAGACAAGACAGGACAATGAGAAAAGTTGTCAGGAGGTCAAAAAAAGTCAGAAAATAGGACAGGTATAAATCGAGGGAACGCAGGGGTTTGTCAATGAAAAAAAAAAATGCAGAAAACACGAAGGGGCCACCTAGTCCATCCGACCTTTTCCTTTTCCTTTCGAGCGCGCAGTCAAGCGGCCATCTGGGTTATACTCAATGGGTGGGGGAGGAGATGGGTAGCGCAGGGGCATGGGGTCAGGACTGGGAGGACGGGATTCTACAAGACGCTGGTTGAGAAAGCGATCATTATCACAGGAGGCTTTTTCGAGGCTCGCAATGCGGGCTTCTCGCACCATCTGTTCCTCCACCTCCTCCATCAACCGCTGCTCTTCCTCCATCAACTGTTGCTCTTCCTCCTCATAGTCGAGTTCTGGCTCAGACTCGCACCTAGGGGCTGGGCTGTCGGGGCGCATTTCTGAGCGTAACGAGGTGGCCTCCTGAGCAGCATGCTTGGGAATCCATAAGGCGCCACAATATTGCCTGATTCGGGTGTTAGTGATAAAGAAATTAAGGTTGTTGTCATGTACTTACTCCGAGTAATTATACCACTCCCTCTGTAGCTTGGCCATCCGGCGAGGTGTGACGTTGCGGAGGTCCTTCAGTCCAGCCAGCTGCGCCTCATATTTGTCCAGCATGTGCGCAGCGCCGAGCTCCTTGGCTACGAAATACCCCTTCGACCATTCCTCAAGACAGAACTGCCACTGTGAGCGCAGGGAAAGTGTTAGCGAATCACATTGATGCACTAGACTGAAACACTCACCACTGCCAAAATGAATGCAACAATCGTGAGGGGCATCTCCTCGAAGAACTCTGGAAACTGGACCCCGACTGATGTCAGGCCATAGAACAGGGCAGCCCCAATCATTCGGGGGATATTGGGACTTTCATAATGCCCCCTACGCGGGCTGTACGACTAGGATAACAAGAATATATTAATAATAAAAAAGTGTGTGTGGGTGCGGGCCGGCTTACCTTGCAGTGGAAGCTATTTGGGTGGGCGAGGTTGAATCGGTCAAGGTTGTCTTCAATATCCTGTTGACTCGTGATGCGGTGCTGGAAGCCGTGCACCTCGACGGCAACTGGGCGCAATCGTTCCTTGATTTTACCTCGGAGAGTCGCAATGTAGTTCACCATCTGTAATATAAAAAATGTCAGTTAACATGATGTGCCGGTCTGGGATGTGCAGCGTACCACTTCCAGTTCGCCATCAGTTGCCGCCACATAGTCTACCCCTGGGAGGAGCAGGCCCCAAACATCTTCATGTGACTTCCGCGCCCACCCATGGAATGTGGCCCGGTTCTGGTAAATCCCCTCTTGCAGGGCGTATGCAAACATGTAGAGTTTGGCCACAACAAGGACTTGACGTGCGAGACCAGTTGAATCGCGTGCGAGTGGCTTTTTTTTCCGGTTGCGACGGCGGCGAGAGCGAGTGGGTTTCTAACCGATTAGTATACATTGAGAGGTCTGAAAAAAATAACATAGAAAACTTACTGGGAATGTGCCGGCGGCGAACGCTTCGGCATGAGCAACCATTTCCTCGTTGTCTTCCATAAGACCATTGGCCGAACGGTTGACAGTCGGCCTGACTTCGCCCACCTGCTGCCGGTTATGGCGAGTCGCTTCCTCTATGGCTGATGGAGCCCGCCCCTCCACGACATCCTGGTTGTATGCCATCATGTCAGCACGGGCTGCCGACACAGGATCCAGGCGCCGGTTCCGCGTCCCACTTGGCTCTTGCATGCCAGCAACAGAGTGGGACTGGACTTGGGTATTGGATGGGCGTGGACGTGGCTGGAGTTGGCCCACAGAAGTGCGGCGAGGCAGGGCACGGGCTCGCTCCCGCTCCTGTGCGGCCTGTGCGCGCTCCATGGTGAAGATGGAGTCTTGGGTTGCTGATGGAGAGTTTGGTCGGGCCAGAGGTGCAGCTGGTCTAGAATGAGCTAGAGGGTTGGAGGGAAGGTGGGAGCGCCGGGTTTTTTGGTAGGATGTTGTAGCCTCCCCACGGTGCCGGACTGGGCCTGGCGCATTCTCGCCATCGTTGGTCAGGGGTGGGTTGGATGTGCCAGTTTCCCCCATCTCGTCCACTCCACCCTCGCTCTCCTCATCGCATGCCATCACCTCCAACCGATCCACCGTGCGCCTGACGAGCTTGTTGCGGAGACGCGCGTGAACAGGGCCTCGAGTGGGGAGGTCGAGCCTTGGTACCAGAGGAAGGGTGCTGGGATTAGCGTTACACAGTGCCGGGTCACCAAGAGATTGTGAAGACTGGGTGGATGGTTGGGCAGAATCAAGTACGGTCGATGCGGTCGCCTCCCGTGTGGGGGGTGGGGGATGTGTACCTCGCAGAGGAGGCAAGTTCGGGCGAGGTGCAAGATTGGGGACTGGGCAAGGCTGCCTCAGCGTGACACGGGGGGCAGAAGGTGGGGTTGGCTGAGCGGGGGTGGGGCTTGGGGGTACGACAATGAAGTCGTCCGATTCTGGCTCTGTGTCAGTGTTTTCTGCTGGTACTGGGGCCGAGGGTGGCGTGGCACGCTGACGCTTCAACAACTGGCTGTTAGACATGCCAGACTCATCTGACCTGCACTTGGCGACTCGTGACACCCCACCTGACGAGTTGATGGCCATGGAGGGTGCTGTGTACCGGTTAATACGTATAGCATATTAGAAAAGAATAAATACTTACTGGCTGTGGATGTCCGGTCACGGTGCCAACCACCACCTAGTGCGACGGGCTCGGGCGATAGCATGATGATCTGTGATGCAGACATCAGTGAGTGAAGGACTTTGATTTTTTTTTTAAAAAAAAATAAGGTGCGAACCGAAGTACTGCGCCGCGCAGATCCCACTTGAGCCGCTTGATCAGCCTCCTGGATTCGGAGCATCTGGAGGATTGTGGGGGTGCTGGCGTTTTCAAGATCGGCGTTTGGCCCAAGGCGGTTCTTCGCGTACTGCATGAAGACGTGAGGTGGGACAGTCTCGTAGATGTACGTGTACCGCGAGCCAGCTGTAAAATCATATAATTAGCAATCGGACACCGTCAATGCAAATATCAAAATACCAGGGGTTTGCCCCGTAACAATGGGGATGCCCTCGAGTTCGCAGTCGGTCGACCCAGGGCTGGGGGAATGGGAGAGTGGACGGCGGGTGGTGCCTGGCCTCTTGCCAATGGGCTTGATGGCCTGGGTCTTGGGGTCTGCAATACTGGCTTTGTTGTGACGCCTTGAATGGCTGGAGTTTGGCTGGGTGCCCCTGGTGTTGTCCCTGGTGGCAGGAGGGTCGTCGGCAGGTGCGGGTGGGCTGGTGACAGGCATGGGAGGGTTGTTGGCAGGCGTGGGTGGGCCGTTGGTGGGAGGATCATTGGCGGGTGCGGGAGGATCATTGGCGGGCACGGGAGGATCATTGGCAGGGGCGACACTGCTGTTTTGTTCCACAGCCTGGATGTTGCGCCTGCGCCTGCGTGTCCAAGTTTCCGACCTGGAATGAGAACGACTACGGCTCGGGCCTGTAAACGCCTTGCGTTAATATCAGTTTAACACCTAATCAGCAAACATACCATAGTACTCGCTGTACTTCGAACTCTTCTTGCGGGTTCGTGGTCCAATGTTGGTTGGTGGTCCGCCCGGTGGAGGGGTGTCATACAACGCATCTCCAGGTGTTACGCCCTGCAAGTGTGGTAAGTTGTCATAGTTGCCGTGAAATTCACGCATGCCATACTCACCGATTCTGTGGTTGGCTCTGGGGTTACGGAACGGTCAGAGGCGCGTAGCTTGTGGATGGAGGCTCGGCGTCCCCGAGGCATGGACAGATGATATGAAGGGAGAAGAGAGTGTGCGAAGGAGCGAGTGTCAGATAGAGAGGATGATAGTTGAAAGGAGAGATTGGATGCAGATGGAGACGTTAGTGCAGGTAACTGCCCATTAAATAGAAAAAAAGTGCTCACTAACTACGAGATGGGAGATGGTGCCCACTACTCAACGTCGACAAATCCAGCATTGTGGCCTCGACCAACTTTGGGATGGAGGGCGCATTGGTGGTTGTCACGTTGGCCATATGGTACGGCGCTCGGCGAGTTTGGGTGCCTGAGCCAGGAATCAGGCTGAGTGGGTGTCAACGCTGCATATGATTAGTGCATCAGACAGCGTGGAGGACACTAGTTTAATTGACGAAACAGACCATGAACAGAGAATCAGTCGTGAGCCCGTATAAGGCCAAGCGCCAAATACACTCCGGTCGAGCTCCAACTGGGAGTTCTAGACTGGAGGCAGGGGAATGCGATAAGTTGAGGTATCGAAATGCCATTCCAGAAGATGGCATAGCACAGACGTACGGATAGAGCATTGAGTAACCAAAGCATTGGATGACACGCGACGTGATAGATAGGCCATGCTACCCCACTGGTTTACCAGTTCATTCAGCAGAGGTGCCAATTAGTGCAGCTGTGTGCCGCGCAGCAAGCTCCTGAGTCAGAAAAATAGCAGGCTTGAAGGCAAGGAGGAGACCTACGTTCACACCGCCCATAGCCCATAGCAGAAAGCGCTGGCAGCTGAGTCTGAAACACACCTCGTGCAGTGGGCACGCCATGCTAGGAGGGTGAGCACTCAAGATCAAGGGTTTGTCGCCAGGAGCCTTTGTGGGCGTCAAGATGCGTGTTAGGATTGGAGGAATCCTGAACGAGCATGGTTAGTGAAAATACATTTGAAAATAAATAAATAAATAAAAAAGCTAGTACTAGCCGGACGGGGCAAGCACCATGAACGAGCGACACAAGTACAAGGCTCGCATCAAGCTGTTGGGACGTATTGAACAATCCATCGGCACAGAAAAAGGGAGAGCTGTAGTTGGGTGCGATCTCTAAGTCAGTAAAGTGTGACTTTCCAAATGAATAAAATCAACTAACCTCATGTAGCAAGTGCTCGTGTTGAAAGACAGATGCCTCGGTGGCCAAGCTGTGGGTACAGGAGAATCCCTCGGGTTGGGTTGGTCCGGCACAAGCGGATCTCGAAGCACGGAACGAGCCTTGATTCATGGGTGCCGAGACGTTCGTGATGGCAAGGCTGAGATCGGAGTATATGTCGCACTCAACTGTGGTCTCCAATTTGGCAAAGTGCAAGTGTTTTAAACAAAGAGAACTCACACGGCGAACACACTCGGAGGTGGTCACCAAGATGGTGGAGAGGACAACATATGTGGCATGTGCTGCGGTCTAGAGCGGTTCTGTGTAGGATTGAAACTTTAAAAAAACCCCTCTGACAGTGGGCGCAGCATGCCTGAAGGCAAACCGAACACTCACTAACAATGTGCTTGCCACACTGTGCAATGTTTTGAGGATCACAGCAATGCCACGAACATAAAGAAAAAAGCAGAACAAACCGGGCGCACCACTGCTTAATCAGCCTGGCGCTAGGCTGGCGCTTTCGGCACAATCATGTGGTCTCGCCAATACCTTGCAAGCTGGGTCTTGCTAAGCACCATAACTAGCGAGCGGGATACGCAGTGGGGAAAGCATGTCACTCAATATTGTTTGCCAAGGGGGCCGAGGTGGCGGGAATGTGGCATCGTGTTCTAAAGTGTTTCATGCATGAGTAGGGAATGGGTGCGAGAATGGTTTTGTTGAGATAACATAAAAACTAACCTCGTAGGGCAAGTATGGCAAGCATGGCAGGCTTAGCAGAGTGCCAACTCCCCAACGTTGGTTACCGGCACAGGAGAAGTCGTGCGGACATTGAGACCGGTGCATCGATGGGCGCACCAGGATAGAATGAGCAGTGGCGTGCTTGAGCAGGCTATTCAGGAACCAACTGAACTGCCAAATGTAACACAAGCGGAGGGCAAAACGCACGAATGATGGGGCAGCCTGGCCCAAGTGATCCGAGGGTGCCGCAGCAAAGGCACTGTTACTCGAAACGAGTATAGCTAGGTACAGGTCACTGGCGAGAAGGTCTGAGGTCCATCGGGTTACTGGCGAAGCATGTGAGTGGCGAGTGTGGTCGAGAAGGGTAGTATTCGCACCATGTGGGTCGAGAGTGCCACAACGATGACTTGAATGCCGAACGGTCAGCATGGCCAGGTCCTTGTCGTTCGAGAACGTAAGAAGACAGGCTCCGATGATTGATAGGATCAATAATTGATCAGATAACTGTCAAACGTGATGTGGGTGAGCGCGTTACCTGGAAAGGAACGTAGGAGCCAGACATACCGAGCTCGTAGTTAACACTGCATGGGCAACCACGCTGTACCAGATGGGGGGAGATGATTTGATTGAACATGGGGGCAGTTCAAAATATGACATATGTGTTGACGCTAAGGGTTGAGGATGGGACGAGTCGTGTTAGACGAGAACTTGATCTTGAATTGCCCGAGTGCCCAACGATTCCAATTAATTTGAATCCGCTGCAAAGGAAAACCAAAAGAAAACTTAGAGATTTCTTCGTCAGCCAGTGTGTTCCTAAATCTCACTTACAGTCCTAGAATCGCAAAATCCATCGTCGAGCTCTCTCCCAGCCATCTACCCCAAGTTACTATGCCTCCTATGAACATCCTGCGGCTTCGGGCCACGCAACGCACCCTCCCTTTCTCGTCTGGAGTGTCAGCGAGCTCGCAGCCCTCCCAGTCCACAGAAACACTCACCCGCTGCTATCACTGCTTCCGTATCCTCCCCTTTGGGACGTCGCGCAGCCACCATGTGGCAGCTACCCCTGAGTGCAGACTGGCCGAACGTCGAGGTCACGCTGGGCGGTCGAGGCTAGAATCAGGCCACCCGACTACGCAGCAGGGCGGACCTGGGGTAGAAGGCGAAGACCAACCGGTCAACCTACAACCTCCGGAGCCACCATCGAAGAGACACCGTGCACGGGATTCGTTACGCCCCACCTCGCAGGCGGTAACCGGTGTTCCAGACCCAACGAAACCAGCTCCCAAACGCCGGAAGACCGTGGGGACTGGGCGAGACAGCGGTGCGCCTTGTCTCAGAGACGCTACGACAGCCGCACCGCCCCCCGTTAACGCTTCGAATGAGAACGCAAGCCCCATCGCGGGAGGCTCCAGGGCATGCACCGACCCAAGATTCGTAGAACCAGCTGTCAAACGTTGGAGAGTGACGATGGAGACGGTACCCGACGAGGACGAGCCGTTGATCATCCACGCCCGAGCAGCTGCCACGCCCACCCCCAGCACCTCAGGCGGGCGCGCAAGCCCAATCATGGGGGACTCTGAGACGCACGCTAATCCGAGACTGGCAGAACGGGCCGCCAAGCGTTGGAGAACAACAATGGAGACGGTGCCCGACCAGGACGAGCCGCGGATCGTTGAAGCCCGAGTAGCCGCCACACCCGTCCCCACCACTCTAGATCAGCGCACAAGCCCCATCGTGGGAGGCTCTGGGATGTGTGCTAACCCAGGATCGGCACAACCGACCCCCAAACGTTGGAGGACGATGGAGACGGTACCCGACGAGGACGAGCCGCCTGCCGCCGACATTTCGGGCAGGCACGCGAGCCCGGTTGCAGGAGGCTCGAGGGAGTGCGCTGACCCGGAATCGAGGGCTGGGCCATCCAGGTCGGCTCGCTCAGGGGGGAGAAGGCGCTCAGGAGGGAGAAGGCGACGCCAGTGTAGGAGAGAACGTTTACGTCGGTGGAAGGGTCTGTACGTGCAGGAATTCCCAGATCCGTTAGCTGGGGCTCCCATTTCAGACGACAAAGCACCCACCCCCGATCTAGGCGCATACATCCGGTCCTGCGGCCGTTTAGCGGACCCGACTTATTTCGAAGCTGCCGAGTTACTTATGACGACAGGCATGACAAACGCAGCAAAGGATCGGCGTCTAAAAAGTAATATAGTAAGTAAATCAGCACATAGCTGCACATGTTAGGCGCAATATTATTGACTTAACTCGGGATTTGTTCGCAAACCGCGAGCTGCATGGACACTTCAAGTACGCACCGGTTCAGGTATTCACGTCGAGACGGAAGGATGAGCGTGTGTATGGGGAGATGTGGTCGGCGAACTGGTGGTGGGAGGAACAGGTAAGTGCTGGTGTACAACTCCATGCGCGTGTAGCTTACCTCCGGTACAGGAAAAACTGAAAGACAAGGGCGCAGTGACGATTGCGCCCCTGATTCTTGCGACGGACCAAACTTCGCTGTCGGTTATGTGTGGCGACCAAGCAGCTTACCCGGTGTACCTAACGCTCGGCAATATCAGCAAACACTGGCGGCGAAAACCGTCGAAACGATCGATGGTTTTGCTTGGATACTTACCTGTCGAGGCTTTCGAAGACGTGGAGAACGACGAAGAGCGCCGGCGATTGAAGGCGGAGCTTGTGCACCGGTCGATGGAGAAGCTCCTCGAGCCGCTGAAGGAGGCGTCGGAGGAGGGTGTCGAGATGTGGTGTCCGGATGGCCAACTGCGTCGCGTTTACCCAAGGATCGCCGCGTACCTCGCAGACTGGCCAGAGCAGAACCTCCAGTCGTGCACCTCAATCGGCAGCTGCCCAATCTGCTCGACGAGGCAAACGGGTCGAGGCAACAACGAGAATCCGGCTCCACTGCGCAGCCGCGAGGAGACGTTGGGGGCGATACGCTCGTATTTCATGACGCGAGACATCCGTGAGCTGCAGGGACTCAGTTTGAAGCCGGTTTGGCCATGGTGGGGTGACTTACCACACGTGAACCTTTCGACGTGTATCACGCCCGACCTCCTTCACCAGTTGTACCAGGGGGTCTTCAAGTCTCATTTGGTGCGTTGGCTGAAGTTCTTGGTGGGCGACGACACAGTGGACGAGCGTTTTGCGGCTATGCCGCGGGCCGAAGGGTTGGACCACTTCGCGAAAGGCATTAGCGCGGTTAAACAGTGGACGGGGAGAGAGAGCAAGGAGATGGTGGCGCAAATCTTACCAGCGGTAGTCGGCGACTTATCGCCCGAGCTGATGCAGCTGGTGCGATCGGTCGTCGACTTTATTTTTCGCGCGCATGCATCAAGTATGACTGACACCGAGCTTGCCAACCTGGAACGGGATTTAGATATATTCCATCAGCTCAAAGAACTACTCGTACTCAAGAAGTTTTACCAGTCGGAGGGGCGGTTCGACCGCATTCCAAAAATCCATATGCTCAGCCATTACGCCCACTCCATCCGTGCACTCGGCACCCCAGACGGTTATAACACGGAGGCGCCCGAGCACCTGCACATCGAATTTGCGAAGGTCCCTTGGCGAGCGTCGAATAAGGTGGAGCCGCTCGAACAAATGCTAAAATACATTCAGCGGCAGGAGGCGATTCGGATTCACCGGACTTACCTGGACCAGTACATGGGTGTGGAGCCGGAATACGCCGGAGACGACGAGGACGACGTGCCTCGAGAGTTGGCGCGGGTCGTGGACGAATGGGATGCCTGGGATAATAATGAAGCGCCAACTGGCGAAGTCGAGGTCGTTCAGCAGAATGGGGACAGCGACAGCGACGGTGAGAGTGACGGCAACGGTGAAAGCGACGGCGACGGCGACAACGACAACGATAATAGCATTGTTGGGGACGAATTCGACTTAGCGCCGGAAGCAGTCACATACCCAGACCCGCGTCGCCACATGGGCGTAAACCCGACCAAACGCAACGTGCCGATAAAGGACGTCGAGAAGTCTTATGGGGCATCGGAGCTGAGATCGGCGATGACCAAGTTCCTGACGCACCGGCTTGACGTTCCGGAACACGACGTGCCTCTCTCGCACCGTAACCGGATCAATGTTTGGCACCGGCTTTACCTCCACCATCGCCCCCTCTCTTTCGCCCCCTTCGAACCTCCCCGGCGCGACGTGGTGCGCGCAAGCCCGCCCACCCCCGGCCCCGGCGGCCGTGTCCGCAAACCTGGCGTCTGGGACACGGCCTTGTACCTTGAAAAACCAAACCGACTCCATATGTATTTTTTTCTCTCTTAGCCCACAGGCCGCTAACGCTAAATAACTCGTACGCCATCTAGGCAACGGCGGCGACGACGAAGAAAAGCATGGCATCCAACGTATGTACATCCACCGGCTTTCCCTCTCGGATTCGTTGCTGGGGCCATGCTGACGACTTCATCGCTCAGGATACCGCGCTGGACGTGTGCGCGCGTTTTTTACGCTGCCAGGCCACTTGCGTCACCACTACCCGGGCCAGCTAGCATACCTCGAGGTCTTTACGCCATTCGACGCGCAACCCTCCCCCTTCGCCCGTATGCATTCCACGCAGCCAGATTTCGACTCTCGAAATCGTCGCCGCACGATCGTCGTTCCTGTCACCGAAATTGTACTCTCCTGCCACCTCGTTCCGAAGTTCCATCTACTTGCACCCGACGTCCAACTTAATTCTCGCACCGATGTTTTCGCCATAAGCCGGCATTTCTGGTTTAACCACTATTATAACCATCATCTCTTCTTGCTCCTTCAATACTGGTGGCGTCGACGGCCTTCGCTGCGCGACCGGCTTCACCGACACCTGGGTCGCGCATTGCGCGTCTGAAGGCCTCCACCCCCGCTCATTTCCACAATCCTTACGATCCCCCACATGAACGACATGTTGCATTCCACCGGTAAGCATAGACAAACGAGTACCCTAGTCGCCACGTTTACTAACAAAAGTCCTTCCAGCCGAGCGGCCCTGCACCACCCCGTGCCTTCCCATCCTGTCTCGTATCCTGTTGCAGCCACGCGTTGGACGTCGACGTGGTTTGTGTGGCTGTCGACCGCCAGGCTGAACTTGCCATTCAAATTGCAGGTTCGTGGGTAGGACGATCAGCACGGTTAATAGACTGACCGCATCTTGTTGCAGCCACGCGTTGGACGTCGATGTGGTTTGTGTGGCTGTCGACCGCCAGGCTGAACTTGCCATTCAAATTGCAGGTTCGTGGGTAGGATGATCAGCACGGTTAATAGACTGACCGCACCTTGTCGCAGCCACGCGTTGGACATCGACGTGGTTTGTGTGGCTGTCGACCGCCAGGCCGAACTTGCCATTCAAATTGCAGGTTCGTGGGTAGGACGATCAGCACGGTTAATAGACTGACCGCATTTTGTTGCAGCCACGCGTTGGACATCGACGTGGTTTGTGTGGCTGTCAACCGCCAGGCCGAACTTGCCATTCAAATTGCAGGTTCGTGGGTAGGACGATCAGCACGGTTGATCGACTGACCGTACCTTGTTGCAGCCACGTGTTGGGCGTTGACGCGGTTTGTGTGGCTGCTGACTGCCAGACCAAACTTGCCATATAGATTGCAGGTTCGTGGGTAAGACGACTAGCACGCATGGTAGACTGACTGACCTTCACTTCAATTTCACCCAGGCATTCCTCAACACATTCATGACGCGCTTTTGCACATGGATCGGCTCCGAGTTTACGCCATCACCCGTGAAATGACCGTCCTCGCTATCTTCCCGCCCACCCCCTGATTACCTACACCACTGTGTAATTACCTTGACCCAATGAGTTTGACTTCGTCTATCGCTCCGAGCCCTGCAAAGAATCGATGTAATGTCATGCACGCCGAGGTGCACATTCAAGGCACTACGGGTGTGCCACGCACACAGGTATGTACGTGCCGAGAACTCCACTTTAACAGATATTGAGACCTTACCAAGGGGGACCGGACACACTGACATGCCACTAACTAGCACCCCGGTAGAATTGCTACCGGGATGCTACTTGGAGACCCCCCGCGCTAACTACGGTAGATAGAAACCCGGGCGCTAAGTAGCGCTGGGTAGCCAAAACGATTTCGCCGACGCGTCGGGACTTAGGTTAAGGCCGCCGACATCCTACAGTGCCTCAGCGCGACCCCAAACCTCTCGCTTGTGGTTTCTCATCTCCCTCCTAGATGCGCACAAAGCGCAGACTTGTTACCGATATTACCATCTCTACTGAGCTACCCGGAATGCAATCTTGAGCTGTCGCATCGTTCAGCTTCTAGGAATCCAATGTCCGCACTAGAATTACTCCGAGCCGGGGTAAATGCGATCACTTCGGCCTCCCGCCCTTGGGACCTGTCAATCGCATGTTCCCCGCCGTATTGGCAGCTATGGTCGGATGAGCATCCTTCAGCCGACCGCGCGGGCGGCGAACTTGCCGTAGATATGAGATAAAATGATCGCATACAGCATTTTTGTAGCGTCCTGAGGGCTCAGCTGCACCCAGAGTAGCTTGAAAATATAGATTACGGTATTCAAATGGCCGTTAATTTCCGTACGATAACTAAACGGGTTACACGGGTTATGCCAGCCGGAAATATCACAGGTAACTAGAACGTAACTCTATGGAATATCTCATATTGCTGGTAAAGTGTTTCCTTGGTTGTCGGTACCTGTGCGTTGGATGGGTTAGAAGTGGCTGCCGGTTGTGCCATCCGATCATAGCCACCCGGGAACTGGGTGACATCAGCGTGTTTGCACGTGACAGACTGGATAATTTGGATCGCCGTCATGTCCAGCCTCAAGCGCAAACGCGGCGCAGAAACAAACGAGTCAACAGCTACACCTAAAGTAACAGTTCTTGCAGCCTCTTCGTCGAAGCTTGGGCCGGTCCTGGGTGAGATGACCCACGAGGAGAAATCTTATCCATGCTAATTTCGGGGACAGCCCATTTTCCTTCACTCTCTCCTCCTGAAGGGACTCCGGCCTACATATATGGCGACGGTGCACGCCCGGTCGATAGATCAAAAGGGTCGACCATACTTGTGGCCGAAACCCCACAGATCGAGTATGTGAGCACGAATCAGGACCCAGCTGCTAGTAGCATGGGGTATACCTGCCAGTCTGTATAGCTACCCTCTTTCGTTTGGGACTTTGCTAAACGTCTCTAAAATGTAGATACCTAATTGCTGTGCACGATCGAAAAGACAACACGATTACCTTCCGCCCTGCCCCACTTTACGACCTCACGCGCACAGTCAAGGCGCTCAAAAATCTCGAGCCCCAGGCTGTATCCCAAGCGCAGCGCACACAAGCTCGAAATGTTTTGGGAGAGGCGTTCGGCACGAAGAAAGCCAAGGCTGCAATCAGAGCCGCGGAGAGGAATCGGGTCGATGTCGCGGCAATGAAGGATGTGCAAGATTTCGTGGTGGAGAGTGTCCGAGACGGAACGAGTGCCCTTCCAACAAAAGGTTAGTTTCTGCCCGTTGTACCCGCGAGTATTCGCCTAAGATCACCGGTAGACAAAGTGGAAGAAGCTGCTCTCTCGACACGATTAATCCCTACTCCCAACACTTCTGCTACCACTCCGGCCGAGGCTTACCCGCTTTCCAATATCATTCCCTCCTCCGAGCTCGAATCAATTTCTATACAACCATTCATATCTGCCTCGACATCGCAGGAACGCCGTGCTTTGCTGCCGTTCCGTCATAGTACATGGCTCAACCATCGTTTGACGCAAATGTTCGCGGCAGGGGACTCTATCAGTAAAACTAGGCTGTGGGTAAATCCTGTGTTACACGCTAATTCGAAGACTCAATCTTATCCAGAAAATCCTTGATCTACGCATCTGTCCTTCTGGCGTTCCGTAACACAGCGGGTCATACGCTTGCCAAGGCTACGGCAGATCCCCGCGGAGCCCTTAGGGAAAAACTCGACTCTTCTATCGTACCAGAATCGGTGTTTGACGGGCTAATGGAAAGATTTACCGAGGCTTCTCGGGGCGGGCGGTGAGTAGAAACCTTTGGACAGATACATTGTAAAACCCACGCACTACGTTGTTCCTACGCTCTTTGTCGTAATTGGTCAACTGACCGGTTCTTTTCCTCAGCCCAACAGTTACTAGTCAAACAGAGACTAAACTCTTGACGTATCTCCTCGCACTCTGCTTGCGCATCGACTCATACTCAGTCCTTGTCGGTACTCTCGCCACCGACTTGAAGCTCACACCCGCCAAGTATGTGCTCCTCGGCTTTACTTTTTCGCCTTTTGGGTCAGAAGATTTACGATATCTGGGTTTCTAGGCTATCTACATACTTCAAGTCACTGGGATGCAAAGTTCAGGGCACAGGTGACGAGAAACGCGCTGTTTTAACTCTGCCGCTCGCGTTCCCAAATCCAAAATCGCTAGGGAAGCGAGGTGGAAAGTAAGGAGCCGATTAGAGGTAGTCGGGTTTATAGTGATTACACTTTCAATATTATTGATGTTTTTCGGTTTTCATATGCACTTTTCATTCCGTTAGTTTTGTTACATAAAGGACCACTCTAAATGCTCTACAACAGTTCAAACAAAACCTCACTCCTTCCCTTGACCTGAACCGTAATCCGTTTCCCTTTTGCCAATCCCTCCGTCTCGAACTCAACCTGTTGCTCCGCCCCCTTGACACCACTATCGTCAACCAAGCTCACGCCTACGCGCCCGACCTTTACACTAGCCCCGACCCAAATTCCCAGCGTTCCACTGCATCTCACACTCACACTATACACTCCTCCCTTCAACTCGGCCTTCTCTACACCTCGAGCCGACAAATACTTGTCTACCAGTCCCAGACACGCGACTTCCTTGGCTTGTTCGATGACCGCCACACCCACGGTAGCCCATCCTAGTATATCGAGGTCGATCCGGACGGGCGGCGCAGGGCGGATTGGGTCTGTGGTACCGTAAAATAGTGTACGAGAACTGCTCGAGGGGTTACTTGACTGGATATAAACGATCACTGGTGGCAGGGGTGATTTCGGGAGAAGGGAGAGCGCTTGGGTTATATCTGGAGGCGTAACGAATTCTACCACCTATGGGCGACTATTGTGAGAAGCCAGAAAGAATCCTAGCTGGACTACGCACCTTTCCATGCCACGCTCGAACGTTCCAGACCCCGATTGTATTGTTCACGTATACTTTGAGCCCTTTACCATTCCCACCTTCCATAATCGCGGGGTTAAACACCTCATCGAGAACTGTGAATGCCTGGGAGGCCTGGACAACGAGGCTTGGAGATGAAGTGGTGGGAGATGTGTTGCCGACAATTTTATGCAGGATTTCGGGGTTGGATTTGAGCGGTACGTCTATCACGTTCAATTGGTTCTTTTGAGAAGCCGCAAGGAGCAGGGTGGTGACGACAAACCTGTGATTGTTACTGGACCCGTGCCGAAGACGCGGAACGAGGCGTGAAAAGCTCCCTATAACGAGATTAGCACATTCTCCTTGGGCGGCTGGAAGACTAGCCTACCTGCGCAAGGCCGGCTGGTGTGTTGTTTTGGACGCTTTGGGGCGATATATATGCGTGCGTTTGGAACTGGAAAGCAAGAGCTAAGAACAGGACGATTCGTACAACCCAGGCAGATCTGCTCACCATATCAAAGTCTGGGTGCACATCGAGGTTGTTCAAAAAGAGCCCATTCAGCCTATAACGCAAGGCCCTTGAGTGGCATTCAAAGACTGGGACGACGCGACGTACACATTAGTGAAGACATGATATCTATGTGCATCAGGTTCGTGAGGAAAGTCTGATATTCAAGCTTAGTACACTTTGTCTTCACAGCAGGAAATTTGACCCACAGTCGTCGCTATTTCTCACAGTGCGTTTAAGCCCGTCCCCTCCAAGACCAATCTCTCCAAGCAACAGCCTCGGGGTCATTCCCATACACCAGACCACATTCTCCTCGCCAAACGACTCGCGTGCCGCTGCCTTCACAGCACGGACGTAGGCTTCTTTTAGTTGAGGTACATCCACCGGATCCCCCGGTATTTCCATCCAAGGACCTATGAACGATGCCTCGACTGCCGAAACAATATGATCTATCGACGCCATGTTATCGCATTTTGCGAATGTGACGCCGGCTGCGCGAAGAGCCGAGTAGTAGTCGTGGAAGAACGACCCAATCGAATCGGGGTGTGGCATATAATCTGATCCCTTCCGTTAATATCATGATAATCGGATGAAGTAATAAACAGACACTGAAACCCTGGTGGCTCGGTAGGTCCAGGATATCCGTCTTTCTTGACTTTTACGAGCTTGTATCGACTCGCAAACTTATCCGTGTCTACACCCGACCAATAGCCTTGTATGGTGTGCCAAACGCCCACGTCGCGCACGCCGTACTTTGCTTTGGCAGTTTTTACGATTTCAGCGAGATTTTTGTATCCATCTAGGAAGGAGGCGGAAGCGTCGAAAGACTGGAGCGTTCTGAAAGAGTTCACGTCTTGCCACGAGTCGTCGAGCAGAAGCGTAGCAGGCCGTATGCCGAGAGAATTGAGATACTCTAAGGTTTGAAGCGCAGATTTCGCGCAAGTTGGTACGGGAGGTTGGAGAGAATCCCAAGTACAACTAGAGGGCCAGGAACATGAGAAGGCGAAGAGGGATTGGAGATTTAAAACTTACTATGTCAACTGATTTTTGAAAAGTGTGGATGCACCAGAAGAAATGCTGTCGGGTTTACCAAGGATAGACCGAGCGTGCTGCACTGAGTTTTTTAACGCGATATTGAGATTGGGGGCAATAGCAATGACGACTTTTCCAGTAACTGCGGGAGGTAAGACTTGTTCAAAGCGCACGAAAATCGAACCCCGCTCGTCCTCGTGCATTGGCCCACGGAATGCACCCAGGTATGATTCAGTGGTTAGAGGTAGCGCAACTAAGACATGACTTGAGCTACGAAGCGCAAAGATCTGGGTATCTGTGTCGGCTGGTAGTGAGTGCGATTGGCGCGCAAACAACCAGAAACACCTGGGAATCAAACGTTAGCGCCCTGCCCTGAACCGCATAGATAGGTCCGCAAGCCTACTTTTCTCTGGTCAGGCGGAGACTACCGGTGACATTGTGGCCGGGAATTCCAAGGTTGAAGGAAAACAACGCGTCAGACGCGTGAGTGGCTTTATCGCGACTAAAGGATAGATCGTAGACGTGACCCCCTTCGGATGGAGTGGAGGACGCAACCTGGACTATAGCACCGGAGATCGCTAGGCCAGGTAGGTATTCATCCAATAGATCCATGGAGACTAACGGCGGGAGGGCTACTGTTCCCCCGGGAGGATGGTGATGGTTGAGATTGAGCTGATCGATGATAAGTACACACAACTTCGTAACACCAGGGTAAACCGAGGTCGAATTTCAAATACCGACACGATACCAGCACAAGAAAAAGCAAAGGCTAGCCTAGGAGTCGACATGGAGACTGATTAGCATGATTTTTTGCATTGCTGCGCTAGGAAATACATATATGGCTGCAGAACTTCAAGAGAGCACGCTGGTGACTCCAACCAGCAGCTTGCGATGCCCTAGGCACCCTCACGCAACGCGCACCATTGGTGGAGACAGTGACTCTCGTAGTTTATCAGGCTCCACGTTGGCGTGTTCAGAATCGATTGGCACCCCTGTCTTTTCCGCGTGCGCTCGCATACCTAGTAGCATATAAGCGACTAAATTCACGGCTTTTTGAGCTAGTGAACTTACGCTCAAGTTCCTCCGCCAACAGCTTGCTTTGAACATCCAGCCGTTTCGGTACAATCTTCTGTCTAGGGGCTGTAGGAATAAAATCTAGCCTATCGACCCCGAGCTCCTTGAGCGTCTTGAGTTCAACCAGAGAGAACTCGGCAGGGTTCTCTCGGTTAAAATTGAACGGTTCTTTGAGGGAGACTGGGGGGTTCGTAATCAGGCGTGGAGCTCGCGTATGATTCTTGGACGCAGAGTGAAGCATGAGCGGGTGTAGGAGAATCACGTCGCCGCGTTCTAGAGGAGAAACATTAGCTATTATATGCGCGTGCTAAAGACATCGAGTCACGCACCTCCTGTCATCTCGGTAAAGATGTTGCACTCATTTATCCGTGCTATAAAGTCAAATTTACCCTCTCCGGGACCCATTCCCGGTTGAATGCCTTCCGGGTGGTCTCGCAGCCAACGAGCTATGGACCCGACACCATCCTCAGCTATATAGGTCCCACCCCCACGAGGCTACAACGTGACCAAAGTACGTATGTAAACTGCACAATTCATCGGGTTCCGGCCTACCTTGATGTCGCTGTAAAGTGGGATGATGAGTAGTCCTTGCTCTGGAGAGTCGAGAAAGTGTAGAAAGAAGTCGCCATCACAGTGCCTACAAGCCATAAGTAATCGAAAAGTGCGCATATACTGGGGTCACGAACCAATTGTCCAACTCACGTGGGGAGATACTTTCGCTCTCCCACTTGTCTAACCCCATATTGGTGATCAAGCCTGACAGATTGTGAGTGATATGAACCATG
>WSLN01000201.1:0-10078 GCA_019677355.1 Ceratobasidium sp. 370
CTCGAAGAGGAACTCAAGGCGATGGAGAGCCAGCGGTCTCTGGCTCTAGGGGTTGGGTCATCTCCAAGCGATAGGAGCGGGCTTGGGGGCGATGCACGCGTTCGTCTCACCATGTCGGGAACAGAGGGCGATAAAGAAACATTCGAGGACAGCATGCGCGTCGAGACGTTTGGAGATAAGATTGAGATTGATGGTAGATCATTCAACTCCGTTCGGTTGTCGTGCCCCCAATCCAGTGAGTATTATACTTGCTACCACCGTCAATACTATTCATACGTGTTTAAGATGGTGCGATTGGTACAACATACCTTGCAGAGCCCATATTCTCCGAAGATACCCACACGACCCCATCAAAGCTCTTTCTAAATACACAAGCCGGAGTAGAGCCGGTTGTCCTTGAAATGTACGAAACCATATTTTATTCGACATACTATTCCAACCCAGGTATGTCTGCAGACCTCCTACTCCTGACGCATTTTGAACTGGGCTGTTAACAGCTGGAAAATCGAAGCTTTTGACTCTTGCCGACGAGATTCGTCGATTGATTGCGATCAAACATCCCCATCTGCAAAATGTATTTGCCGTCAAGATAGGACAAGTAGAAACGAGGCCGTTTACTTCCGCGTTCACACCTGTTTCCCTCTGGGTTGGCGCGGAAACGACAGCGCACGAGGACCGTCGTAGTAACGTTAGCGATGGGCATGGCGTTATTTACACGCGGCTCTGCTTGCTTGTTGAACGCTCGCCTCAGCTGTTGCTTGACGAAGTGCTTGCCCAGTGTGAAATGTTTAGGAAAGACCGTGCTGTTGTATGTGGTTTTCTTCCTGTTTTGGGATGAGGATCTATCTCACCAACAACGTGCAGTCCAATATTTGCTCGGCTCTTCAAGCACTTTCCATTCTGCACGCCAAACAACTTACACATAGAGGTGCGTTGCAACAGGCATCTGTTTGAGCTATTCTCACAATATCACTAGCAATCAACTTGTCGAACGCTGGGTTCATACACAATTCGCGTGGTCAAGCAGGAGCACTGAAGATTAGGCGAACTTGGTGGTTTACTCGCTTGGTTGATTTGCACAAAGCGAACCCCTACGGTCGCGGTTCTGCAACGTGTAACGAAGATCAGATTCCTGAGCGGTGGTAGGTTTTCGTTGGATTCTTTCCACCAAAGGCTAAGATTAGTGATAGGATGCTACCAGAGGTCTTGGAGGAACCACACCAGTACACATATAGGCGCGATATTTGGGCGTTAGGTTTGCGTCGAGTCATTAAATAATGAGGAGGGACTGATCACCGTAAGACAGGTATTGTGTTTATACAAATGCTTATGGGTACGCTGGTTGTTCACCAGTTTGGAGACGTCCATGAGGCCTTGTCAGCATGTAAGCATGTTCCCTGTGTCTCCATCGACAGGTATTGACATTTGGTTTAGCCGAAATTCCTGGGCCGTTACAAGATATTATTCTTACTATGGTGACATCACAGAAAAAGCGGCCGACCTGCCTTGCTCTCCTGACGAAGCTACAATCTCTTGGGCAAGTCACACCAATACCCACAAGTATGTTAACTCCAAATCGCGGTAAACCCATGCTCATAAATTTTACAGAGCCCAAAGCATTGCCATCCTTGAGACAGCAATCCTTGTCTCCCGAAGGAGAGCACTTCTCTTCGATTGGCATTCTTCAGCCTAGTCCATCCGCCCCGAGAGTGAGCCGCTTCCGCGAGGAGTGGGAAGAGCTTGAATTCCTAGTACGCCTGTTGTGTTATTGCGTAGCTGCAGCGCCAAACTAAAATGATTCAGGGCAAGGGTGGGTTTGGGTCGGTTGTAAAGGCCCAAAACAAACTCGATGGTAGAATATATGCGGTGAGTTGTCTCGTACTCAAGCGTATGAAATTCGCAGCTAACGGCAGGTGGTAGGTCAAGAAAATCAAGCTACGGGGCGCCGACGATGCTAAAATCTACCGGGAAATAAATGCGCTATCTAAACTATCACATCGGTACATTGTTCGGTGAGGCCCCGACCTCTTACTCCCGGTGTTATATTTAACCACTGTGGAATAGATACTACACAACATGGCTCGAGACACTGCAATCCGACGCAAGATTACATACTGATTCAGACGGATCCAGCGCATCATCCGACGCAACCGAGGCGCCCGAAACACTGACAAATGGCTCCAGTACAGACGAAGAGGCCTTGTTCAACCTTGATGACCTTCCACCACCTGGCTCCTCTCCTTATACTGGCACTTCTTTTCCTGGCATCCACTTTAGAGAAAGCAGTGAAAGTCACAGCCGCTCTTCACATGGATTCGATGACTCGAGTGATGAAGATGATGAAGAAGACATACCGGTGCTGGTATCGCCCACAACCTTGAAGACGGCTCCCCCCAAAGTTAATCCTCGCATTTTGTACATTCAAATGGTGTGCCTGATGGACGTGAGCCATACTTGTTTTGTTGCTTACTTGTTGTAGGAATTTGTCGAGAACCAAACGTTGAAAGAGGTCCGTGGACCTTTGTCCAATCTCACCTCCCTCGGATACTTAGGAGCATTTATTGATTCAGCTCGTTGAACGCAAAGCTCCAGAAGGCGGTTTCAACGAAGACGACTCCTGGCGACTTTTTCGACAACTTGTCGACGCGTTGGTACATTTACAACAGAACGGAATCCTACATCGGGATATCAAGCTTTCCAACATCTTCATCGATGCAAAAGGCGATATAAAGGTAGGCATGTGTACAATACGCGCCAAGTCCTGTGCTAATACTGCTTTAGATAGGCGATTTCGGGCTCGCCGTCGACGCTGTGATACCCGTTGAAACCGTTGATCCTCTGACCCCGAGGGTGGACAGGTTTCACGGAGAACTGACATCTGGTGAGACCAACGATCTTGTCCTGAAGGCGCACCTTACCGCGAATGCAGGTGTGGGAACAAGTCTATATGTCGCACCAGAAGTAAGCTCAAGGAGAAAGAAGGAATCTCGCAATCAATCCAAGGCGGATTTGTACAGGTGAGACCTATGTATATTTGTCTGGAGTGTTCTCATATTATGTTACACCACAGCTTAGGGGTAGGTAAAAGACGTGGTCTGAGCCGCCCATACTGAACCTTTGCCTAGATTGTGTTTTTCGAGCTGAATTTCTCGTTCCATACTGGTAGTGAGCGTGTCGCAGTACTCCTGCGGCTACGACAGCCTTCAATCGAGTTCCCCTCTACATGGCCCGAATCGAGACACCGCCAGCGGAAGATTATCGAGATGTTACTCGAGCATGACCCCGAAAAGCGACCATCGGCTCTGCAACTCAGCAGGAGCGAGTATATACCGGAAACACTGGAGGATGAGTATGTGAAAGAGGCCCTGCCCATGATCGGTGCGACCAAAGAAATGCTTTTATGCACCAAGGACTAAATCATTGAACCAGTTGACCCCAAGAGACCCCACTACGAAGCTTTACTCGCTAAACTGTTCGATCAAGATCCCATACCCGCCAAGGCATTTATCTACAACATGAGCGCGGAAATACCGGATTATGCCGCGTTATACGACACAGTCCAAGAAAAAATCGCTGCACTTTTCCATGTGCACGGGGCGGTCGCCAAAGAGCCAGTCCTGTTGGCTCCACATTATAGCATACCCAACGACGCGAACGAGGACCGACAAGTAGTTACATTGCTAGATAGGCGTGGCGATCTGGTGACGCTCCCCAGGCACGCTGCCACTCCTTTCGCCCGTCTAGCCGCTATCGAAGGAACTACGCGAATCAAGCGATATTACATCGGTACGTCCCAAGAGCAAAATTTGAGTGTTCACAACTAATTTAATGTGTCAGGCAACGCATACAGGTCCACTAGCATTGGCCCGCCTCGGGCGGTCAAATTTGCCATGTTCGACATCATTACGCCTGACACGGACGCGGTTACATTCGCAGCGGCCGAAGCAGAGTGTATGCGAGTAGTAGACGAGATTTTGTCTACCTTCCCTGGCACTCGAGAACAAACGATAGAGTTGCATCTTACGCATGACGGTTGTAAGTCCAGAAAGTGGCTGACCGCTCGAGACACTGAGTTTGGTTTATAGTGACCAGAGACATCTGGAAGATCTTAAGAGGTGTTGACCCTCGCGTAGAAGATATATTGTCCCAGACAAAGTCATCGTTTCCCCAGAAGCGGATCCACCTGCTGCGACTCGGTGTGGATAGAGACACGGTTGATATGATTGAAGTCCTCACTGGGTCCTATGGTGCGCATTTCCGGGTTTTTGGCCATGCACATAAACTAAGAGTAGCACCAGAAAATGTCGAAACACTTCTCACCCGTTTGGAGAAGGTATCGTTTGAAGACAGTCCAGGGCGTGCAGAGGCACTGGACGAGCTCAAGCATACAATAACGCTCGCACGCCTAATGGGTGTCAAACGCAAGATCGCCATTGTGCCATGGTCCCTATCTATGCTTAATCAGGCTGACTTTACTGGAGGTCTTGTTTTCGAGGCAAGGGGAGTCAAACGAACAGACATCCTTGCACGAGGAGGAAGGTGAGTAAACAGGAGCCTCGCATGGATACAGAAGACTAACATCGACGCAGATATGATCCGTTGATCACCAAATTCACGGTTCCCGACCGACGCACGCCAATACGAGCAACAGCTGTCCAAATTTCCGTCGACAGGATTGCCAGTGGGCTCGCAGACTATCTCTCTAGCAGCGTCAAGAGCCTAGTAAAGGAAGAACGGTCATTTGGATATTGGTCCCCCAGCCGATGTGACGTCTACGTCGCGTCTTTCCAGCAGGGGCTCTTGCATGAACGAGTCGAGTTGACAAAGGAGCTTTGGAACCATCACATCCGTACAGACCTGATGTATGAAGAAGCGACGCAACAGAGTGGCGAGGAGCATGTACGCACATGCAAGCGAGAGGGAATATTGTGAGTTACGTCGAACTATGATACGGCTTGTATAACCCCTTTGCAGGTTCCTAGTGTACATCCGCCTCAAATCCAAACGCGATTCGAGTGTAGTTCTGGTCAAAAGCGTGCTTACAGGGGTCGAAACCGAAGGTACACCCCATGCAGCTTAATTGTCTCCCCAACAAATTTACAATCATCTCCCTCCAGTTGCACGCAGCGAACTTGTTGGGTGGCTTGAGCACCGTCTCGCCGAACAGCGAAAAGCAGAAGCGGTTGAAGGAACCGGGCCCACGTCATTGGTAGAGCCTGGTGGGGGCGGCAAGGACACGCTCCAGGACAGCATCCATGTGCTCGTCCCCGGAGAGGGCCATCGAAAACAGCGCAAGCAGAGCAAGAACATATTCCTAGAAAAAGGTGTGTGTGCTAGTGACTTGACTAGCACATCTCTCACTAACGGTCGATGTATCCATATAGCCCAAGATCTTCAAAGTGCTGTGCGTGAAGCGTCCTCGGCTGGTATACAAATTCTTGCAGCCGACATCCCGCCTACGGCGTTCAACGCCATGACGTCTGGCACTGCATGGCTTTCGGACGAAGACGCGTGGAAGGTCGTGCTAGCCGCCTTCCCCAAGGACCAAGCTAGCCATGCTGCCCAGGTACGCGAAGAGTTTGTCAAGAAAAAAGCGCAAGGACACAGGCTGTTGCTACTGCTCTCGGTGCGAGACGACCGCGTATTTTTGTTTACATTGAGAGATTGAAATACAAGACAAGTAATCCAGCTTGAATTAGTGTTCTACTAGCATGAATGCGTATGAATGTATGGTGATGTAACTACAAAGCCTGATGAACATGGTATATAAACACGTTGCCCAAACCGAGCCATGCCGGAGTCCAGTGGGGAAAGTGCAAAAGAACCGCGCTACTTGGCATCGGTTGGCTTCGTCTCGGGAGTACCAGGCACCGAGCTCGTCGCCGGTACCGGCGCACCACTCGTGCTCACTCGAGACTGCCTGAAACTTGCAGCCTTGCTCGCGAAAAACGAGCCCCACGAGGACGGGACCGGCTGTGCAGCAGATTGTGGCGGCGGTGGGCTCGTAGGCGCGAGCTCAGATGCCACCGTCGCTGGTGGGGATAGCACTTTGGGCACGGCTGCAGGCGAAGGTGACTTTGGCCCGGCCAGCCGTTGTGCAACGCCATCACGGAGCCCGTCAAACGCCCTGAAGAACCCGGTTGAGCCTGTGGCGATGGCGCCGGCGATCCGGTCCCGTGCTGGGCCAAGGTTTTCCTCGAGTTTGAGGTCGTTCAAGCCCTCTGTCAGCCGGAGCCCAATGTCACTTGCAAGCGTCACTTGGCCTGCGCATGGATGCCTATACAACTTTAGGTTCAGTGTGTGGATGAGTGTACACGCCTGCGAAAACTGACTTGGGCTCAATAATATCGAACAAAACCGGGTCCGTCACCCGATTCCAATGATCATACGCCTTGGTCGTTCGAAACGCCGCAATCCACGACTCGTTGAAATGTTGCACTGACAACGCATCGCTCGCTGCCTAGCCTCAGCCTGACGCCGAGCCCAAGTACAGAATCAAGACTCACCAGTTCCTGGGACGAGCACCTCACTCTGCTTTCCCTTGTTCAAAAAGTCGGCGTACTTGACGGTGGAAAGCGCAGCATAGATGTACTCTTCAAACTACCCAATGCTTAACTTCAATTGAGAGAGCGATGGAAATTCAACGTACCTTGGTTCGCAGATAATCGTCGCTGCCCTTGAACCTTCCCACGAATACCGTGTTAGCAACCACATCCTGCGGACTCCACAAAACGTACTGCATCCCGAGCGGGCGACTCGGGTCCGCCTCATTCCACCCATCATTCACGTCTTTTACCAGGTCGTCAATAAACTTGCGGTCTGCGCCCGTTAGCGCACCGAGGCGTTCCAGAGTGGGGTTGCTGAATTCGAACGCGTTCGTTTCGAGCTGGACAGGACCAAACGTTAGTACGTGGATATCAAGGAACCGGATATGCCTACATTAACAAGCAAATCCGGGACCGAGTTCTTCTGCTGCGTCACGATCGTGTTTGTCGTTCCACACAGCCAGGCTTCGCTTTTCAACATATCCACCTGCTGTAGTGGCATATATGGTTGGAAGAATGCACCCTAGCGTTTTATTAGTACCCTCGACGCTGGATACTTGAACCACGGTGTGGACTCACCGCTCCAAACAGATTCAATGGGCAACCCATGAATCGCATCATGCTCTTCCGATCGCTGGTCCTCAGCTCGCTAGGGCGTTCTGTGTCACCAGCACGTCGGTCAAATGAGGGTGCACCGGCGTCTTCTAGTGCAAGTAAGAGGCCTAGTCCTACCGTGTCAATTGGCGCCCCCGCTTGAAAGGGGAGGTGCATACCTGGCACAAGGGAAACCAGAGAGTACTGGTATGTGCATAAGCGCTCCACCGGGTGGCCATAAAACATTATCTACGAGGTGATTGGATTTCAACCGATAATATGGTCAGAAAGTTGAACGCACCCGCTTTTGCAGCATCATGAGTTTCAACAGCGTCAAAGTCCGATGGCGGAACTTGTGTACTAGCTCTCGCCTAATCACAAATTCCGTCATCGATGACCCACTTTCTACAGCTTTGATCTACTCACAAGCTCGTTCCTATGAGAAACTCAGACTAAGAATCAACCCAGACTAGCCAAGCAAGAAAACGCACCCATATAAAGCCCGCTCTCGGTCAACTGACTCCTCAGTCCCTTTTCCAGCGAATGGTAGAAATCGACGAGGATACCTGTTTCGCTAAAATCCCTGCAACATACCTGTCAGCCATTCTCTCCTTCCAGCCCAGCAACGTAGAAATCACCGTTGCCCGAAATATGCTCTCGTAACGACCCCAAGTCGATCGCGAATAGCACCAAATAGAGGCTTCCGAGCGAGCACAACCAGCGCCTTTTGGACCATCGATCGAGTCACATCCGCACCACGCGTTAGCAGCTCGGACGCAGCTAGCTGACGGTTACACCTATCAAGTCAAACCTAGTTAGTCCTCAACCACGCGTTGGCTAACTCTCCCACTTACGAAATTCCAAAAATAGTATCACCCCCTTGTTCATCTCCCTCCATAGACCCATCCTCCTTCATCCCCCTAACAACATGGAAATAAGCATAGTCCTCGGCACTCAAATGAGCTCCATCAGGCAGCGCTAAAAACGGCAACACGCGCTGGATAGCCGGGTCCGCCAATAACGTGTTCGGCGGAGGAGGGAGAGTCTCCGGGTCTGACGGTATGGGTGGAGGGGGAAGGGACGAGTCAGGCATGGGAGGATAGGCGAATTCGATTCGGGGTCCGACGAGATGGTTAAAGTCGACGACGGCAACGCAATAGATCAAAGGCGCTTCACCCGGTTTGACAGTTAGAAGAAGTGAGTCGGGGCGCATTTTTCGAGCGCGGGATGAGTCTACCGTAAATAAATATATAAATGGAGAACTTTGCCCAAGGCAAAGACCTACCTGTAGACTCGCCGCTAATACTGCTGACGCTCTTGCCGCCGAGGCTAAGCGTAGTCATAGTCGATAACGTGGACTGGCGGGAGATGCCCCAAGAATCAGACGACGAGGACTGGACATGTCCGGCTTCGATAGTCTTGTCGAGGTCAACAGGCTGGACATGCGGCGTGCCGTGCTTGTCTGTGTCGAGGTCGACCGCCTGGAACTGGGGAGTGTCGACTGGCGAAGGGGGTGTGTTGGCAGCCCGTGCAGGCGGCGTATCAGGCTCGTTGGCAGCAAGACTAATCGTCTGGAACCTCTTGGGGCTATCACCGGGCGCAGGCTTGAACCTGTCTGGCCCGGGTGGGTTACCGATGACAGGTGGAGGAGCAGGCGTCTCGGGAAAAGTCGCGGTCTGCGCACTCCCAGGGACCTCGCCGCCATCGACAACAGCTCTTCCCACGTCGTCGTCATCGGTGTCAACCACGTGGCTGGGGTACGCGGACGCGCTCGTCTCGTGGTGCGCCAACGTCGGGCGCGTAGCGGGCTGCGCAGGCGTCTCGCCATGGGGATCCAGCCCAAGAGCAGCACTGAGTGACGCAAACGCAGGCGACGCAGACACGCGATTGAGCATGCGCGGACTCGATGGCGGGGATTCGGTCACGGTTGGCGCGTCCGCGTCGAGCGGGACGTTTACGCTCTTAGGGGATGCAGTCGTCGTGCTCTCGCTCTCGGCCCTGATGCTGTATACCGAGCTGCGTGCGCCAGGCATAAAGCGCGGCGAGCGCGGAGGCGGCGGCACGGGTGGGGTCGACGCGGAGCTGTCCATTGTCTTTCCGCGGCCAATCTTTTGGATCGTGCCTAGCCGTGGCGAGTTGCTCCTCGCGGTTGTTCCCTCACGCGGGTTGAGCGCCGCAGTTCCTCCTAGGTTCGCGTTGGCACTGTCACGCGGAGACGCTCTTGGAGTGGTGGTTGCCATCCTCAGCGGCCGGAATCCCGTGCGGGACGCGGTGTTGAGAGCACGCACGGGCGGCAGGGACACATTTTCGGCCGTTGGCGACGGAGAAGGAGTGCGCCGTTCCATAGCAGTAGACTAAAGCCTAAATGTGGACGGTCCAGAGTTTTGCTGGCAAGCGCCCGGCGCCAACGGATGTTCCTCACGACGGCGCCTATTCCCAAATGAAGGCACCACATGCCGCACTTGGCCTTGCCAATTGTTCGAAAGTCTATCTCGTACCCCATATATTCTCTCGATACGGATGGAACTACCCCGCACCCGTGCAATTCACAGGCGGTGATCCCGCCGCCACATTAGTACGTCCATCAGTCTCCTAGCGCTCATCGCTGCTTCCATCACTCGACAGAACCTTCCGGCTCATCGTGATGCCAGCGGAGCGGGGACGAACAGTTGCCCCATTTGTCCCAAAATGTCTATTTGCCCATCAACCAAGCTCGGGGCGCACAGGAAACTGGGCTCACGCTTATCACCCTTTAATTCACCGGGTGCTCGAACACTTTTGCAAGCTTCTTCCCCTTCAAGGTGAAATGATCCGACCAAGCGCAACTATCCACACCCGGATGGATTCACCTCCGCTCGCACTCGGACCCCAAGATGGAAACACCCCCGTAAAAACCAGCGTAAATTTACCCACCCCGAATTTCCGAGCTGCCTCGTCCC
>WSLN01000202.1:10243-22201 GCA_019677355.1 Ceratobasidium sp. 370
TTGTCCAAAAATGAATTGATGCAATGACTTTTGTCAGGATGTCAAATACACCTTGGCGCATGTATACATAGTTATCGTACATCCCTCACCAACCCCTTCTACGCATAGCCGACCCAGAAGACTGATATCCGATAGCAGAAAAGCGAGAACAGAGATAGCAGACAGCGACGTTCCCAGGTGCCAAAAAGAAACTAGACTGATAACTTAACAGGGTGCTCAAGGGCGCGCCCGACCGCGTGCCAGGATTTTGTGTTTGCCTTTGACGTTGACGTGATAAGGCCCGATTTTCGCGTCACGGGCCACGAGCGGCTCGCCGTTGAGGCGATAAGCCATGCCTGCGGTGTCCAGGAGGACCTCGATGCCCTCGCCGTAGCCGTGGTCGCCTGTTTTGCGTGCTGAAATGTGAGTCACGAATATGCGGGCGTGAGAGCAGTGAGCGCGTACACTCACAGGCCTCGTCGTCGCACTGGCCGAGCCCGGTGTAGGGGTCGACCCAGAAGAGCCAGTCCTGGCCCTCGTGGACAGCGCTGGTGCAAAGGACGTAGCACGTGCAGCATCCCCAGGTCTCGACGTACATGTCTTCTTCGCGCGTTGCGAGGCGCCCCCGCCCGTGCTGTTTTGCGGTTTGTGTGAGTGTGTCTGGAGAGCCAACAAGCGAGACATACGTATGGGCATTCCAGGCGCTGGGTCTTTGTGGTTGGGGCGGGAGGCATAGGTGCCACTGGACAAGTATGGTGCCCAGCGAGTGGGAGCAAGCGAGCCTCTTATACAGCCGGAGAGACCATCTGATCACGCCGATCACGTGGAGTTATGCTTATCCCTGCCAGTGCACTAGCATCAGGTATGAGGCAACCGCCCAGGTAGCCGGCTCCGCGCGCAATTGTGTGTGCTTATCGCACGATACGTGGAACCGTCCCAGGCCGTTAATGTACTCGCCGCTATCGTCAACACGCACCAACCCTCGTTTTGTGGGTACCGAGAAGGGCTCGACGCCATCGGACTCATCGGGCTGGGAGGTTTCCGATGTGTGGTGGGTCCGAGAGTCGTGGAAGACACCTGATGCGAGGAAGGCCGGTGCGGAGAGGGGGGGTCAAAGGCTATTCACCCACAGACGCACATGTGATCCTGCACGGTGAGAACTGTATGGAAGAAACTAGGTCACGGTGGACGTCCATCGTCGGGCGAACTGGCGTTGGGGTACTATCGACACGAGTTTTTGCTGCACTCAGGCGCATGATGCCGTACCGCAGGCGAGGGTGGTCTAGGGCAAGGCGAGATGGGAGTTAGTGCATGCGCACGTTTACGCCGAGGATGCCGCGAATCGAGCAACGTGTATACTGCCCGATCCTCATTAATTGTAGTTTGTGCTCCTGTGTGCAAGACCACCATGGCCGGTGCTGCCCAAGCCCGCTGCAGCTCGAGCTTGCGGGCAGGGTACATGCGCTTACATCACTCTGAGTCAGCAGGTGGCCAATGCGTCGTCCTCTGCCCGGCCACCACCATACCTGGCATTGCCCTCTGTATTCTACAACTGCTTTCAGCCGCTCTGAATCCAACTGAAACCGACACTCTCAACGGCGGGTGCCGTCTTCTTAGCGCGCTTTGGCTCGACGCTTTACAGACTTGACTGCATCGTCGAGCGCCCCATTCGTTCGGACGACAATAGCCTCACGCTGGCGACAAACCCACTCTTAATCTGCTATTTTTCTTGCTTTCTTATCCTGTACAACACTAGGGTCTATCCTTGCTGTCACCATCGAGTGCGCAGCAACACATGAAATTATCGGAAGCAACTCGATTGAACAGTAATGTTCATGTTCAGTCTTAAAGTTCAGTTGTTTCACTAACCCGCTGGCATCAGACGAAAACCACACATGATTCGCATCGCTCCCAAATCCGTTACCTCGGACTCTGGTACTACTGCCACCTCTCCTCCATTCTCTCCGTTTTCACCGGCGACGAGCGTTGCCAGTGATAATACTGGAACATCCGATGGTGAGCTCTTTGTTTAGGTCCAGTGTTGGTCGTGGGTTGACGCGTACCCGTTAGAACCCGCTGATCTCGGCGCGTTCACCTCGGTGTTTCGTGCACTCTCTCAGTTGCATACTCAACATCCTCCACGAACCATGACCTCGCTTGCGACGATACCACCATCCATTGAGGAAGACGAAACAGACGACGACGATACCGACCGTAATTTTACTTCGGATGAAGATAGCTTTCACGACGCGCTTTCTGCAGAGGACGACGAAGACGAGGACGACGTAGTGACTCCCAGTCGAGACGCACATCAAAAGCCTGATTCAGACACCGACGGCACAGCTGAAAAACACGCTGATGACAGTGACGGAGATCAAAGTGTTGCTGCCGCGTACACCTATGACGTCGAGAGCGCGGTCGAGGCCGAGGAAAGTCGAACAGTATGGAGCCACGAGCCCATCGCGTCTTACCTTGTGGCCGCCGCCACGCCTGCTCCGGCCCAGCAAGCCGCGAGGCTCAGGCAGGTCAGCGGGGACTACAACCCTCGAGCCGGGAGGGGGATCTACGTTGATGCTCCTCAGGCTGGCGAAGATGTTACGCTGCCGCCTGCCTTGCAGGCCGCTCACCATGCACTCCTCAATCAAACCCATGCGCAGGCTGAGCAGACACTGGCTCAAACAGGCTTTTACGACTCCATTGAACCCTCCGCTCCTTATCAGACCACGGACCAAAGGGCCCGACCACAGCTGCCTCCTGTTTTCGTTCCTCCGGCAACACACCCGATCAACTTGCCCAGCCAACATGTTCCCCGCACCCCAGGCCCTGGCGACCCCTCGCTTGGAGCGCTCGAGCAAGCCCTTGGATTCCTCGCGGCGGAACGTACTCGTGTCGCTAGCCAGCTGGATTCATCGATAGAGGCCGACTATGCATATCGCGCTAGTGAGGGCAAGCGAAAGAGGCGCAAGCGCAAAAAGGGCGTTCGAGGGGAGGTTGCTCCTGATGGAGGGGTGGCTTCAATTCCACTTGGCGCAATCAACGTAGGAGGGGCCGGCTTTACTTCAAACCTGAACCTCAACAAGGTCCCCGCCCCGACCGCGAGGAGTGGGAACAGCAACAACTCAGGATCGGCCCACGAACGCACCGACACGGCTGTTCCGTCCCCCTCGGATGGCACTTCTTTTTCCTCGTCCTCGGCTGACCCCCGTACTGCACGCCACTCGTATCTACGGGATGGTGACGTCCCCCCGATGCCTATTATCGGGCAACAGCGCGCGCCAGCTCGCCAGTCGAGCCTTGGGACCGGGTATACTGGACCGGCGCTCAACCAGAACGTGCTCGCGCACGAAATCATCGCATCGTACAGTGTGCCTACCCCACCTCCGACTGGGCGTCGCCCGCGACGTGGGCCACACGCACGTGGACCGAGTTATGATGCTCATGCACCGGGGATGGATCCCCCTCGTGCCCCACAGACGGTTGATACTCGGATGCATTCAATTGGGCAGCGGTTGAGTGGTGGATCGGGGTCGGGATCGTCTCCGACTGGGTTGGTTCAGGTTCCCAATGGGGAGAGCAAGGTTGCGAGGTTGAGGTCGTTGGCCTCGAACTTGGCGAGGCGATTCCCGGAAGATGGTGGTGCGTTGCGGAGAGCGTCTGAGGGAGGTGGAGGGAATTCGTTTGAGCCGGAGAGTTTGTTATACGTGTTCGTTGATCAGTGAGTTTGTTTGTTTTATGTTTAGCTAGTTACTAACTGCTCTATAGCTCTAACATTCTGGTTGGTTTCCTCGAGTATTTAAAGAAGAACCCACAGCTCCTTCCTCCATCCATTGGATCTCCCAAACGTCTCAAACCCAAGATCCTCCATACCGCGCTCGTCTTGCTGCTTGAACGCGGCAGACCATGTGCTCGCCGGATCCTGGTCGCTAGTTCTCCGCTACACCAGACTCTGGACGGTGTGGTTGGTATGGGTTACGAAGTCAGTGTTCTGCAGCGCGTGGAGATCAAAGAGGGCGAGGGCGCCTCGCCCCGACCTCGTCAGGTCAGAGGCCAAGGAATCGACTCGAGCGAGGATGACGTGCGTAGCGGGGTGCCGCCTCCACCCTCGCGCGCCAACTCGAACGGCAGGCGCAGCGCCCACCACCGGCATACTTCTTCTGACCTGTCCACGCCGTCGGCAACTTCGCGCGCGCGGTACCGCGAAGAAGCGGTTGATGAGCTGCTTCAGCTCAAACTTTTGCAGACGATCCTTGATACGCCGCCTGCAACGATTGTACTCGCGACTGGCGACGGGGCAAGCTCGCAGTTTAATCCGGACGGGTTCATCGGATGCGTCAAGCGTGCAGTGGACCGAGGGTGGAGAGTTGAGCTGGTCGCGTGGGACGAGGGAGTGAACCGGGTGTGGAGGGAGCTGGAGCGGGAGGTACGGGCTCAGGGCCCAGCTGGACGTGGACGGGGGAGCTTTGTGATTATCGGACTGGAGGAGTGGGTGGGCGAGTTGATTGATTTGTAGGGGGTGTATCATTGGTATTGTATCCCTTATATTTATGCAAACTCATCTTGCACGTGTGCTCAGGCTGTCGTGTGAGCGAGGCAGGAAGAGCTTCAGCACGAAATTTTGGTAGGTGTTCGAGTGACTGCGGCCACGCCCGTTCCACGTATCCGGCGGCAGAGCTGTGCTGGTTGGCGAGTGTCGGTGACTTGTGAAAGCTGGGTGGGTACACAGTCAATCTGGTTCCCGCCGTAGATACCCCAATCCACGTCCTTACAGGTTTACTTTCCAGGGCGTCAGTGTGACTTAATATGGCAAACTGGCCGCACGTCGGGTGGAAATGCCACGCGTATTGCTCCACGTAAAAGGCTTCGTTGTGCTTTGGAATTTGCCTCCATTCGGTACTTCGAGGCGACGGGGCACATGGGTGCCGGCTTTTTATAATAGGTGAGGTTGGTGGGTGTGGTAGTCTAGCTTTAGCACTTTTTTAGATGGGTATTTTTAACCCATTCGCACCTGTGGATAGAGTGTTTTATCAGGTGGATGGGATGAGCGTTACAACCGGCGCAAACCCATGGCTCGATTCTACGGGCGACGGAGAGGAATCGAGCGAGTTACTCGTAGGCTCTCCTCGGGTCACCACTAGTCGTGGATGGGTTGAAGGAATACTGGCCTGGCGGCGAGGGCGAGTCAGCAAGTACCCCCTGCGACTGGGTCCGTTGCTGGAACATCGTTGGGTACCGGGGGATTTTGTGTCGCTTGTTGGTCTACTCTCCTTCTCTCCCTCACCTGCTGACCCCGACCGATTAGACTTTTATTCTTTTGCTCATTGCCATGAGCACCCTCACCCTCGTTGCTACCGTCAAGGCGCTGTTCGACCAAGACAAGTATGCTCTCCCGTGGCGTTCCTACTGTACGCTCTCCCCTAGCTTCCCCCCTTCCAATGTGGACCTAGAGGCTTTATCCCAAGTGGGTATATTTGTGGGCGTGATGAGCGTGGGGACCGAGGCGGGTTTTAGAAGGCGAGAGATGATTCGGTCGACATGGGCCAAGAACAACGGTGGGATGAACCGGACGGTTGTCAAGTTTGTAGTTGGACAAAGGGGCGAGAGTTCGAGGAGAGAGTTGGAGATGGAAAACGAACGTGCGTGTTACTATGAACTAGCTTCCTGGAGCCCAGGCTAACGGGGGTATAGTGTATGGCGACATCGTGATGCTCCCGATCAAGGAGAATATGAACGACGGCAAGACGTATGCATATTTCTCGTGGGCGCATGAGCACGCTCTCGTCCCTCCTCCCCGTTTCAACCAAACACGATCAAACTCGACAGACGGATGGGTGTGGCCTGATTATGTGGTCAAGACGGACGATGACTCGTTTGTTGTCCTTCCGGAGCTCGAGGCGAGGCTACGAGTCGAGTGGTACGAGGCGAGGAGGAAGGAGGGGGGATGGGGGCCGTTGGTTTATTGGGGATGTGAGTCCTCTTCTTGGTTAGACGGACGAGGACGTTAACCAAAGCGGGCAGACTTGGTGAAGAATTATTTCATGGCCGGAGAGCTGTATGCGCTGTCGTGGCCGCTTGTCTCGTACGTCGCGGGAGACGATCGGGTGAAGGAGATGACGGTTGGGTTTGAGGACCAGCAGGTGCGCTTGTGTTGTCGTCCAAGTTGGGAGTTGACTAGAGTGTGTCTAGGTCGCGAAATGGATGAATGCGCACCCGCAGGCGTCGAGAATACGTTGGCGGAGCGAACAGTGTTGGATATACAATCATCCGCGGTCGGCGAACGTGTGAGCCCTGCTTCTTCTCTCTCCGGCTCTCAACTGAACTTGTGGGACAGATATGCGCATGGATTCCTGTTCCCGTCTGAAGTCGGACGAGTGAGAAAGACGATTGCGGACAGCGGGGCAGGGGATGAGTTGCCCACATCGTACTTGGTGGATAGTCCGATGTACTCATGGTCGAGCGTGACGGGGTATGCACCGAGACTTTTATTCCAATGAGGATTGACTGACTGGCGACATACGGCACAGACCATCGCCGCGATATAGACTGCTCGCCGAGTCTAGGGTCGAGAATTTGACGGCTGCAATGCGCGTCGAGGCGCTTGTCGAGGGTAGCGCGCTGAGCTCGGCCGTCTCGGCTGGGCAACCATACGACCGGGGCCGGATACAAGAGGCGTATGATCGCCGAGAGACGCGCGGGGAGCGGTATTTGGGGAAGAAGTTGGGAGGGACGGTCGTAGTCCATTACCTGAAAAGGGACGAGTGGTTTCTGGAAACGGCCGTGGCGCTGCTCGGGCCGTGAGCATTGAGTGTATTATAGTTCATTAGACTCGTGTGGCAACGGACATAATAGCGAAGCAAGGGCCGCTTCTGGGTGTGACGTGCGTCGGTGTAGCGCCGCTTCTGGGTGTTGGGAGGTGGTCGTCGAGTTGGAGGAGACTCGTTCGGGAGCACTTGAGCTCAGTGCCGAATGACTTGCGGTCGTGACGGTGTCTGACAGGCTTTGTCTGGACGAGGTCGGGAGAGAGATGGGGAAATAGGATCGGGTGTGATGGCCACGCGGATCATCCCCTTGGAGATATCTGTGCTCGGCCCAACCGTGTATTTTTCGCTATTTCTGCGACGACGACCACGACGACCACGCTCGTTCCACCATGAAACTCTTTTCCCGCAAAAAGTCCAATCCCCAGATCCCCGAGCCCTCATCCATCTCGCGCCCGCGTGCGCAGGGCCATCTCCCGCCGACGTCTGGCCCACGTCCATCGTCGGTGCCGCGGCGCTCGCTGACAAGCGCCCCGAGTGAGCCGCCGACAACGACCCCGCTCTACGCCCGCTTTGCTCGCGCTGACTCGATCGAGAATCTGAATCTCAACTTGCGTGGGCCCACTGACAGCCGCACGCCGAGCTTTGCGCCTAGCGCTGCCGAGCTCGATAACGATGCCCAGCGGTTGGGGTACGATCGGCCGTGGACGCGCGAGCGACAGGGGAGCTTGGACGCGCCCAAGACGCAGCTAGAGCCTCCCAAATCGGCACTAGCGTTCGATACGCCCAAACCTACTTCGTTTGACGCTGCAACACCAGCACCCGCAGACCGATCACGCTCACCACTCGCGCCTGGGACAGGTCCGACGCTGCGTATGGTGTCGAGCCCCCCGCCAGGAACAGCGACGCCAGACAGGAAGAGCATGGCGTCGCGGCGGTTGTCCATCGACGCGGTCGTTGCGGCTGATCCGTTTATGGCGTCCAAGATGCAGAGTGTGTTGAGACGAGCGCCGTCCAACGTGAGTCGACCAACTCTGGATGTTGCGGATGGCTAAACTATACTGTAGGCTTTGCCAAATGATCCCCCGGCCACACCCGACAAAGCGACGCCCCCACCTAAAACGCAGCAATCTATGTCAGTACCATCAAGGTCTTCGACTGCCCCACCGCCTCCTGTAGCTGGCGGCAGCCGACCCACCCCGGCTGCGCGCGTTCCGAGCGCCCCGCCTGCTCCGGCAACGGCTCCCTCTCGTTCTGTCTCGACATCAACATCGACGTCGCGGGCACCACCCGTATCACACAGCTACCGCCCCTCGTTCGACGCGACGAGCGACGACGGGCACTCTACTTTCTCCCATTCGCACTCGGGTCACCAAACCCAAGTTCGGCCCGTTTATCCCAGCGCTCAGTCTAACCCCAACTCAAAACGCGAACGCGGCCCCCCGCCCGTTGCAGGAACACCCTCAGCTTATGCATGGCGTTCTGGGCAGAGCGATGATGGGCATGGAGGGAGCAACTTTTACACTGGCGGGTCCCAAACGCAATCCCAACTGGAGGTAGGACTACCACCGCTCCCGCCTGGGGCGCAACCGCCCCAGCCTGGCGGACACCAGCCGAGGAAGCGTGCGCCGAGTAATCCACCCGTGTCGCGCGTTCCATACCCTGGCCCTACAAACGGAGCCAACGGAGGGGTGAGACGAGTGAGCGTTGACGATGCGGCCCGAGGGGTCAATAACGGACGGATGAGCGGCGGACCGGGGACCTGGGGAGGTGTCGCGCCCGGTCCTGCTTTTACTCCTGCGCCCGGTCCAACTCCTCCATACGGACCCACCACAAACCCGCCTCCTAATGGACCCAGGTCGATCCCGAACGGTGCCGCTCGACCCATTTCGCCATCTTCGCCTGTACAAATCTCGGGACCTGGTTTCGATCCGTACCAGAGCCAGAGCCAACAGCGCTCGTATCAACCTCCGCGCGTTCCGAGCGTTGAACCTGGCCAGATTTTCCACCACCCACAGATCAATTCTCAGCCTCAGACGCAGATCAACAACCCTCCAGTACCGCAAGGCCAGACGGTGACGAGGCGTATGTCAATGGGCCCACCCGCACCCGCACCTATTCAGAATGGAATGCGGAATGACCCCACTGTTGGCACGGGGATGAACCAAGGGCGAACGTTGAACACCCCAGCGAAGGGCACATTTCCTCAGCCCGCTCCCAACCCAAGCCAGGATCAAGGTGGGAGGCGGAGCCCAGCGAAAGAAGGGCGACAGAGCCCAGCAAAGGAGGAACGGCAGAGTCCAATTAAAACCAGTGTCGACGGGGGGAGGGAGAGCCCATTCAAGACCAGCATCAATGCAAACGGGAGGCAGAGCCCATCCAAGCCCGACATGGCTAGCGCTGGGAGACAGAGCCCGCCGAAACCTGAAGGGAGGCAGAGCCCACCCAAGCCAGGTCCGTTTCCCCCGACTCCACAAAAGAGTGCGCTATCAGTGGACACGACTGCAGGATCTACACGTACGCCCTCGACTCTCACCCCTGGCTCCGGTGTGAGCGCTCTGCGGACGCCCGTCTCTGCAAGCGCATCTATTGCTGCCAATGCGCCGTCCACTTCTAACACGCTCTCGACTCCAGCTGGCTCAAGTCCTGCCCGGCCCACGTTATCTACTAGTCCCGCTCGCACCACATTACCCATGAGCCCCGTCCAGACCACGCCATCCCCTAGCTCTGCACGAGCGCTACCATCTACCAGCCCAGTTCGGAGCACTGTATCGTCGAGTCCCTTTCAGCCGCCGAACCGCGCGCCCTCATCCGAGTCCACATCGTCGTATGGCACGGCCATGCCACTGGAGTCCGAGTACGCATTCGATACTGGTGCCGCCTCGGGACCGAGTCGACTCGCGCTTGGCGGAAGCGGAGCGGGGTTGGCTCCAATCAACACCAATACGAATGTACAAATTGCTACGTCCGGGCTGCCCGCTACGCCCAGGGACCGGTTTCCCGCATCAAAGGTAAAAGTCAAAATAAAGCACGTGTATTTCGTCAAGTGGATACTAATGAGCTCTTTTTTCTTCTCCGCAGGCCACATCGGAAATGTCGACGCCCACATCAGCGATGATGACTGCGCGTATGACGCCCACGACGCCCTCGCGGGCGACCATGTCACCGCTTCTAGTCTCGGCTCGTGCCTCATCTCCTCTTACTATCCCATCCGAGTCTGGAGCGCCCGAGTTGAGCGATAGCGAGTCGATGCACAGTAAAAAGCGCAATTTGCTGGTCAAGACGCGTCGCTTGGACGGCGCAAGCAGTTTCAGGAATAGTGAGGAGCGGAGCGAGCATGAGGTCGAGAGGGACGCGGAGAAGGCGAGGATGAGCTCCGTGTTGGAGATGGCCGAGGATCCGTTTGCTCGTGCGCCGCCGACGGTGGTGAAGAATGTTAAGAAAGCGGTGAGCTTGTTTTGGTGTGCTGGTTTGAATACACTAATGTGTTTGGGTGGTAGAAAATGCCCCTTACGCCAGACGCTACGCCAGACGCTAATGCTAACGAATCTGGAGACACGACCCCGCGTCGTGGCATGCCCCTTTCCCCACCACTATCCTCTGACGACCACCAACAGAACCACCCGGGCGCGGGGCTCGGACTTGGTGTGCAGAAGAACCCAGAGACAGTGCTCATGTCGCCCGCCCTCACCGACAATGGGACCGTGCCACCTGTGGACGAGATTGCCGATATGAGCGATGGCGAAACCGAGATGATGGAGCCCGAGTCGACGACTCCCCCTGGGTCGCCCCCACTGCCCAAAGTGTATCCGCTTGCAGTACATCTGGCTACCCCCTCTCTGCTCGCTGCGCTCCTGCACGAGCTGTCGTTCCGGGACTGGAATGCCCTAAACTCGCTCAATGCCAGCATCCGACGGCAACTGGAAGAGACACGGGCACTGCGCGAAGAGGTGCTCGAGTTTTGGCTGCGTGGCGTTGGTTATGCGCGCTGGACGTCGCCGCGGCGCGAGATGCTCGTGCTCAGCCTGCGCGACCTGAACGCGTACATGCGTGGCGTGAGCATTGCAGCGTACCGCTACAGCGCGATCGCCGAGAGTTTCCTCGCCGTGCGTTCGCAGCAGGAGCAAACGTCCGAGCGAGTACCAGGCGCGGCGAGCAAGGGCAACCTCGTGCGTGCGCTTGCAAGCTCGTGTCGGGCATATAACAAGGTGATACTGCGCTTGAGGGAGCAAGTCGAAGCGATGGGGGGAGGTTTGGATGGGGAGTTTAGGTCCCCGTTGTTACGGGTTGGGCACGCCCCGTTGTTGCGAGTGTTTGTGCCCAGCAAGGAGGGCGCGTGGTTGAGTGACGCGAGCGTGCTGGATTGTGAAAAGGAGCTGAAGCGTGCCGGTGCACTGGCGCTGTTGAGGGTCGGAGATGTGGTTTGGGATGCCGCGGTAGGAGATGAAGGGAACGCTGGGCGCATGGTATGGGACGGGAACTATCTTGTGGTGAGTACAGCACCCATTTGCATAGGATATGCACTCAGGTTCGTTGTTTAGGACTTGGACTATACTTATTCGACCACTGGCGAACTACCCAAGTATATCCACTCGCTTGCTTTTTCGCCGTCTTACTGGCACAAAGTTATTCGGACATCCAACAGCCCGCTGTGTCATATCGACCTGGCGCCTTATGCTGCCGAAATTGCGCAAAACTTACAACTTGTTCAGGACCGAGTCCAGACGGAAACGTGAGCCAGGTCTTCCCTCCCCGGAGGCACTGTCCTGATCTGTACCCTCTAGTCCGCAGGGAGGCCGTCACACGGTCGTGCGCTGGGTTCACCGCTCGCGATTCCACCCTCGCCCAGGCATGCCCATCCCCAATACAAATCCTCCGGCCGTAGTCGACCGCATGTGGGACGGCAGCGTTGTCGTCGAAGTCGAGGGCACAAACGAAGGTCTCGCAGATCTCCAGGCACGATGCGGGTCGGAGGTGCGACTTTTCCCGGCCAAAACGGCCGGCATGAACATCGACAGGGTCGGCAAAGGTTTGGGCAAGACACCATTTAGGTTGTTGAGAACTCTGAGTCGGCCCGGGGAGATTTGGATCAGGGCCGTGAGGGAGAAGGAAAGGCTCGTGTGAGGCCTTTATATACCGCTCAAGCACATACCACGTGTTCGTGTACTTTTTTGCTCAGATATTTCTCGAGGCTGGCTTGTATAATTTGGTTTCCTGTCTTGCT
>WSLN01000203.1:0-12378 GCA_019677355.1 Ceratobasidium sp. 370
CTGACTTACCCACTGCCTCGTAAAACGGACTAGCGATCTGATATAATGACTTCTTGTTGAACTCGGTCAAGATCTTCATGCAATGCCGCATCTGCTCGGCCGTACCGTCATCACGCTCGGGGCCGCGGCCTCTGCCCTTTCGAGCACGCTTGCCGTTGGGGAGATCCGAGTACGGCAAGTCCTTGGGCGGTGGAGGATGAATCTCGCGCTTGGGCCGCGCGATGGGAGAGAGAAATTCGTCGGGGGTGTTCCGACGGATGGTGGGCACAGAAGTGGATTGGCGGCGGGCGGGAGGGACTGACGACTTTTTGGGTTGGGGAGGGGACTCATGGCGGGCGGCGGGCTATGCCTAGGTCAGCCTCGTGGACAGCATGCTGGAGACTAGCATACCTCTTCGTCAGGTGGCATCTGCTTCAGCTGCTTGTCGAGAATGTCCTCGAGCTTGCGAGCCTGGTGGCTGATAAAGTGCTCCGTGCCGTTGAAAAGGTAGCAGTTTTGAAAAATTTGACGGATGTCGGAGACAAAGTCATCGGTGGTACGGTACCGCGGCGCAAGGGGGTCGACGGGAGGTTTGCTCGGGTTCGAGTTCTGCAGACGAGTCTCGACCGTGTTGAAGTCCATCGGGCGCTTGATGATGAGGGGGTAGTGCGGGATGTTGAGCGCGACGGGGTCGACGGGGCGCAGGAACGGACCAGCGTCCTTGAGGCGCTTCAGGGTACGGACGGTCGAGAAGCAGAACTTGTGTTGGGTGGAGGTCATCTGGGTAGGGCCGGTGTACGGCGGTGGCGGGGGGTCCTGCGTCGGGAAGGGCGCGGGGGCGGACAGAGGGGCGGGCTGCACAGGGTCAGCGGCGGGGGCAGACACAATCACAGCGAGACTCACCACGTCCACGGGGTGGACCAGACCGCTGCCGCTGCCCTCACTACGGGCGCGCTTGGCAACCGGCTCGTCGACACCGGCGGGCAGCTCGCGCTTGACCGACGGCGCGGGCGCGGGCGGCGCGATGTCACCGGGTGGGGTGGCGGTGTCGTCAGGATAGGTGAGCGGCTGGGGCGAGCGACGCGGGCTAGCCATGGAGGCGTCGAGGAGGGGCTCCTCCTTGGCGGCGGCGCGCAGCTCGGGGTGGTCGGGGGGGGTGGTGACGGGGGGCGACTCGTTGCGGGTGGCGGCGTCGTCGTCGTCCTCGAGGGCGGGGTGGGGCGAGGCGGGGGCGGGGGGCGGGACAACAGACGCGTCGGACATGCTCACAGATATATGCAGCGCCAAAACACAATTCAGAGGGCAGACTCGCGGCGAGGAATCGTGCGAGAGCCTAGGTTTTATGGACACGGTCCCTGCCATTTGCATCCGTAGTCACATGGTCCGTGCACAGAGACCCCGGTCTCCCTACTCCTCCCCCTCCTTCTCCTCGTCGCTCACCGCCGCAAAGACGTTCCCCGAGTCCTTCCACGCTGTCGGCGCCGTGTCAGCAAGTATCGCACATGCCAGTGGGCGCGGGATGCACGCAGTAGTCCCGTGCCCACGACCCAGAATACACTACTCACCCTTGGTCCACCGCAACTCTCCGTCGCCCTTGTCCGCATACTTGAGCAGCGCCTCGCGAGGCTGTCGGCGTCGCGGAAAGCGCAGAGTGCAGCGTCAGCGGTCATCATCACTCAGGATCATGGGAAAGAGTGTAAATCGAAAGTCGGCCCACGTGTTTCTCCGGATGCGAATGTCGTCAAGGAAATCCGCGCCGAAGCCAAAATCCACCCGATAAGCCCAAATAGCCCAAGCCACCCGCCCAAAACAAACGGAAAAAAACAAACGACTCACGTCCTCGTCGCGCGAGGTGTCGCGGAACATATGTTGCACAATGTGTTGGGTCGCACTCGCGCCCACCCGCCCCCCACGCCCTGGCCCGTTGACCGGTGGCATCGGCTTGCGCGTTTTGACCGCATCGGACCGGTCCTTGTCCCGCCGCCTCTGGTTGCTCCTGTGTACGGTTAGCGATCGCCTCCAAAACAACCCATAACACGTACCTGTTTTCCTCGTCCCTGAACATGGGCAGCGCGTGCGGCGTAATAATCGGCGCGTCCCGCAGAGCCGAGCTCACGTCTTCGATGGTTACTCTCTTCGGCGCGCGCGTCACGCACAGCTTTGCCCCGTTTGTCGACGTGTTGGGCGAATACAGCACACGTACAGAGCCGTCAGACAATGACGCCAGAACCTAAGAGCACTGAATACAGTTCCGCCCGCAGTTTTGATCCACTTACCTGATTGATCTTTGAATGCCACACCACTTTGACTGCACTGACTTTCTCGCCTAGAAGCACCGAGCGCGCTGGTGTCAGCCCACCCTCGCCCTCGGCGCCATCCCTCCGCATGAACAGGAGTCGTCCTGGTGCTCGACCAGGGACGGCTGCCGCACCCGTGACTACATATTTTTCGTCTGGCGAAAAAATGGCGCTGGTGCCTGGATATAGTGTGGGCACGTCCACCGCAGTTGCCACCGGTTTTTTGAATAAACGAGTGTCCCACACTATGGACATGGGGTTAGCAACGTCTTCACTACTTGAACGACTCAAACTTACGCTTCACCGTATCATCACCACCGCGCGTCAATATTGTGTGCCCGTCCAACGCAAAAGCTATCGATCCTGTCTCCGTCCCCTTGACATGGGCGCCCTCTATACTCAGATTCGGCCGGACAAAATTGCTGCTCGTATTCCAGATGTGCAAAGCCCCATCCAGGCAAGCTAAACAAATATGATCAACCCGAGGTTAACCAGCCAACCAATCCTACTCACCACCCGCAATCATATTGCCGTCCCGCGAGTACGCACATGACGTCACCTTGGTCCGCGTCCCTCGCTCTTTGCTCTTGACCACAATTACCGTCTTTTGTTTTCGTTTGTTCTCGACATCCCATATCCTGCGACAGCCACCCGGCGTTCAAAAAAGAGTACAGATTAGCCACCGATCGCGGCTACACCAAAAACCCAAGAACCACACGGCTCGGATCAGATACGGGTAGAATAGGGGCGAACGAACGAGGGGGTGGAATCGGGTCTCGACGAGGATACTCACCGGATCGTCGAGTCGTGCGAAGATGTAATAAACAGGTTGGCTTCCCTGGGGTGCCAGGCACATGCTGTGAGCTCGCCGACGTGGCCACTTGATACAGCGAACAAATGCAGAACTAGAGTCAGAACACCGGAAGGGTTATAGGGCTGGCCAACTCACGCTGTGTTTTTCATATCGCGAATGTACGGATCACCTTTAATGAAAGTTGCGCTGGAAATGGGTATCAGCAGATGTGACGAGCCACGCATGCACCACGTACATTTCCTCGCCGTCACGCTCATATAGCTTAGCCTGGCTCGTGCCAGAGATGACCAAGAACTTGTCTCCGGCATTGGAGTATTTGAGATCATGCACCTGCGTGGTGTCGTCAGTTCCAAGTCGGCCGAACAGAATAGACAAACTCACATGATAGCTTTCTGCGGGCTCCCAGCTCCGGAACGGCTTGAACCGCGCATCCATACCGCCAAAATCCCATAGCTTGACGTCGTAGTCGTGCGAGCCTGTGACAACACGCGCCCCAGACGGATCGACTGCGAGAGCGGACACAACCTGAAAAATATATTAGATCTTTGATTTCTCTGCTCGGCAGAAATGCGCACTTTTGTGTGGTCCTTTAGACTAATCTCGTGAGTGATCGGAAAAGTAGACTCGTCGTCCAGGTCATCTACGCCACTATCGCCATCCTCGTCATCACCATCCTCGTCGTCGTCTTCTAGACTATCATTGTGGCGAGGGCCGGGTGAAGGAACAGGCATTGGACCTGTGCCTTCGCCGTCGTCCTGCTCAGCCATCTGGTCTTCGCCGACGCGCGCGCGTTTAGCCGGCGGCACCGAGCTTTGTTTCGCCTCCGGCTTTGCCTACAAAACCCAACGTCAGCCCAGCGCATCAGAGTACACGCGCCCCTACTTTCTCGACCATCATAAATGGGACTACTTACAGCGGCAGCCTCAGGCTCCGCGCGCTTGGTCGTCTCGTACCGCGCAGCAACGTCCACTGTGCGCTTCTTTGCCTGTTTCCCAAAGGCCATGGGCATCCCCATCATCGCGAACATCTCGCTGTCGTCGGCCATCGTGAGCGTACTTAACCAAGAACGGTGTCTACGTGAGTGCCGTTCGACCCGACAGCCCGTGACGGAGACGAAATGCGGATGCGGTGCTTGGCACGTGACTTGGCCAGTTGATCTTGGTTTTGGCGATCACCTGGTTCTTGCTTTGGGTCGCGATATTTACAAGCTTACACCTGCATGCCACCGAAACGCAAAGCTAGGACCGGGGATGACGACGTGGGTGGCGTTCCTGGAGCATCCACGCCCAAAGCGGATCTCTTGGTGCCTGTCCCTTCAGCTCTAAGTGCTCAGGACATCGACGATGCGCTATCTCGATACACTGCCCACATCGACCAGCTTGGCTCGAAATCTGGACCCAAGCTGCGCGAGCTAGATGACTGGCGGCTGAATGAATTGGCGACCCTCGTCAAGTCGCGAAACCCGGCGTACCTGGACAAGGAAGAGTTGCAAAAACTGATGGACTGGAAACTGTATGTTACCTCCAGGCCCGTTCCTCTGCCAACCAACTGATTGTATCGCAGAACCCGCGGGAAATTCCGACCAGCACTGCCCGGCCTAATTGGCCAGAATACTCAACAAAAGGTCAAAACTTGCACCCAACAGGCGTTTTCAGCCCTATTGCAACTCGAAACGGACTCGAAAGACGAAGGCTCGACATCAGAATCCCAAAAATCCTTCCGAGCGCTTCTCAAAACGCTTTGTGCAGGTCTGAAAGGCGTTGGACCAGCAACCGGGTCCCTCGTATTGTCTGTCTTTGATAACGGAGTGCCGTTTATGAGCGATGAGGCGTACGTGTGGGCGATGTATGCGGATGAAGAGGCTGCCTCTGGAAAACGGAAGCTGAAGCGGGAGGTCAAGTACACGGAAAAGGGGTACTTGGACTTTGCCGTGCGTGTGCGGGGGATATCTGCGTTGGTGGAACGGACCCCCGCTGAAGTTGAGCGAGCGGGATGGGTACTGGGAAGGGAGTGGATTGCGGGCGGAACGTTGAAGCCAACGACCCAGCAAGGCTCGGGTGCCGAAACTCCGGTCGAGATCGCTGAAAAGGCTTCGGATAACATGCCTGAAACTAGAAAATCCAAGCGGCAAAAACGATGACATAGCTCTCTTGTGTACCACCCTCCATGTTGTCAACTCTGCTAGCGCCCGTTCGCAAATCCAAGTGGCGCAGCTTTTGATCGCCGTTACGTGAGCGAAACGCCCCAGCTTTGGTTTTCCACCTCACCTCGCGCCCGGCGGCCGCGTCACCCATACTGCCACCTTTACCGGTCGACCACGCTCTTTCTATAGATGAAGCGATGTCATGAACTTTCTGTAGCGGCCGACCCCTCACCCCTGGGTGCCTACGACACGGAACTGCTTGCACGAAATGGTAGCTCCGACGCCAAGGCGACACGCCAGATTTCGAAACGGCGGCGAGTGGTAGGACCTAACGCGTGGGATGGGGCCAGCAGGTTAAACTCTGCTCTGCAGGATATCAACAACTTGTCGTGAGTGGCTCGAACAAAGAATGCCAGCGATTTCTCATAATTCCTCGCCAGCCGCCGCTCACCTATTCCGCCCAAGGATTTTACCATATCTAGAAACTTTAGCAACCAACCTATTAGGGCCACGCCACTTGCTCACCCGAGACGCGCACCTTCATCATCTCGGCCAACCGTTCCTAGACCGATGTCCGAGCCCGTGCCTCTGGCCCTGCACGATTCGACTTCGGAACGTGATATCGAACCCAAGGGCACTCGCTTATCCCCTGGACGATCTCTCCCGGGACCCGTGCCCAGCGTCCAGCCCAACAACTCCGACTCTATTAGACATCATTCCCCGCCCCGATTTATTTCAGAGGACAAACCCGTCAGGATCAGACGATTACAGGGGTTTCAACATGTTAGAGTCGCCAGCCAAGACAAGGAATTGGATTCAGATTCCGAGGATGAAGATGAAAGTGATGAAGCTACGGACGATGGAAACGTAGATGAGTTGGCGGGAGAAACTCTAGAAGATAGCGCAGAGAGAGGAGTTGTGGAGAGCAGGTATACAGACATTAACAAGTAAGCCCGACCATGATTCTCGGCGATGTGTAGTCTCACGCTTTACTAGAATGCTGGGGAATCTGTTTTTATCTCGACACCGCAGTCGAGCCTGAGGCACAACCCAGTTGGTACTTATTTATTTTAATTTCGTTTATTTCTTTGTCGAACGGACCCACTATATGTAGTATTATGCGACATGCGATGTACACTTCATTTCCTAAATTTATGGACGTTCCTGCCAGATCACTGATCAAACGAGGCTATCAAAAGTGCAGGACTAGTTTTATCGACAAGCACAGGATCTGAATCTTCAACTACCGTCAAGCCGCACCTGAATCACTTCCCCAAACACAGCACCGAGCTCTTCTTCCAATAACGATCGCAGTGTAACATTGTCGCGAGTGTAGAACCACTCGTTTTGCTCAGCGTCAAAGTCGTATCGTTTCGGACCGCTTTGAGCGTTGCTAAGCGCTCAACCCGATGCATAAATGCGTGCGGCTGTACACACCTTTTAGGAGAAGAGAGCCAGATCTGCTTGTTGGGTGGTTGTTTGTTGATAACGTATGTGCCCTTGTCGCCCAAGTTGAGTGTCAAGACGCCACTCTGGGTCGAAAAGGCGTGATTGGACCGAAGGCAAATTGGGATATTGAACTTTCTCACATTATAGTCCACTTCGTACGGTAGATTTGGGTGTTTGTCGATGATCGCCTCCAAAGATTCGAGCAGCGCTTCCATTGCGATGTCGGATATCTGATGATACTCCTGCATCGCTATATCACTGGGCTTTTCTGAATCACTCACAACTCAAGTCGGAAGATGTAGAATAGATACCCACCTGTTCTTGTATGTTGTCATTGGACGTCGGAAGTAGCTTTGCACCCGTCGGTCTTGACGAGAGCCATAGGCCAAGCAGAGCGATTGCTTTGGGAGATGCTTTGAGCGAGTAGCCTGGGAAGGTGCCTGCCGCGCGGCACGAAGGATATTGTTCACCAGAGACCTTTGCGTAGCTTGAAGCATCGCTAGACGGCAGATCAGCCCAACTTCAAAGGATTCAGCCTAGGTGCGATGGTGGTTTCGGGTAAAGACTTCTCAAGTCACGTGACCGTGCTTTGGTGATCGAGCCACATCCACCATCTTCACCTCAGCTTTCCACCTTGCTCCCATCATTGAGCGAATCGCAGTAACTAGGGCAGGGTGAGTAAACGATAAATCCTTCTATTTTATATTGACTTCAGTTCCCTTAGCTCGCGAGCCTGGAGGCAGCTACGCCCGGTCGCAATTCACTCCAATCCACTTTTGCGCACGGGTCGAACCAACTTTGAAGTAGGCAAACGAACTCTTTGGGTCGTTAAAAATACTGATATCCGACTTTTAGCCTGCCACCATGGCTGACTTCTCAGACGATGCCGACTTTGAGATGGATTCCGCCTTCCTGGCCGAGGTAGACGCTATCGAGGCCGCGATCGAGCCACCAAAAGCCACTCCGTCGACGCCATCCGTTCCTAAACCTCCGCCTCTTGTGGCGCGCTCAGCGTCCGCTCCCAAGAGAACTGGGCCCGCAAACACCTCCAGCACTCCAACCATAGCCAAAGCACCAGCGTTCAATGCCACGAGACCTGGATTTCGACCTGGTGGAAGATCCGTCTCGGCCGCTGGGCCTTCCACAGGCACTTCTAATATCGGTAATGCCATTCGTTTGGCACTAGCATCGAGTCAAAACTCGAGCTTACAAGGAGGTGGGTACCGGGATCGCCACTCTACCTCCAACACACGTCATTTAACCATAACCATCAAGCAGGTTCACAACCACAATCAATTCCCGCGGACAAGCAGTCGTCCGATCCAGTATCAGATCTTGCTGTTAACACACCAGCTCGCCCGGCTCGACAGCTGAGCGTTGAATCCATCCCATCCCCGTCTCCCGCTCGTGAGCGCGCGATATCTGTTCACTCTTCGGATGACTACGACTGTTACGACATACCCGACGAGGCCTTTGACGAAATCGACGAGATTGCGGAATCTGCGTACGGTGATCGTCGGGGCCCTCCTGCATCTAGTGCTACACGACAGATGAACTTGTTTGGAGGGGTAATTCCGCAAACCCCTGGCGCAAGCGGTAGTGGAAATGGTGCACGAGGATTCAGTTCGAGCGCAACCCCCAATGGCCTTAGGCGGACCTCCTCCAAGACCGACGGGTTGTTTGGTCGGCAGCATCATCGGCAGCGGACCAAGTCTTGGGATTATGTCAAGGCCGCGCAGAGGATTCAAAATAGCAAGAAGGACAAGGCTCCTGTCCGGGGTTCAGACGAAGAGGATGATGAGGAACTGGAACAGTTTCCCGACTTTGCAACACCGGAGATGGTCCCCGGTATGTTGTCTAACTTACATGACTGTTCTTAGTAACTAACAGAGTTGGCCTTAGCAAAGTAAGTATATCGCGCACGCACGGTGGACCCCACTAATTAGTACCGACTCATTCATCTGCCGGACACAGGCCGGTAGGTAGGCCGAAAAGTCGACGATATTAGAGCTGACGTCCATCCTCAGCCCACGAAGATGAAGTGTAAACCGGACCCAAAGACTATTGGCACTTGGATATTCCCCCTCAACAAGGATAAGCGAGATTACCAGTTCAACATTATCAAACATAGTCTATTTGACAATACTCTCGTCTCTTTGCCCACTGGTCTCGGGAAGACGTTTATTGCGGGCTCTGTGATGCTCAATTGTACGTGTGGATCTTGGAGCGGATATTTATATTGAAACGCCAACGCCCTGCAGTTTACACCTGGTTCCCAACTGGTAAAGTGGTCTTCGTTGCACCGACAAAGCCTCTGGTTGCGCAACAGGTTGAGGCTTGTCACGACAGTTGTGGTATACCTGGACGAGATGCGATTGAACTTACTGGTGGTGTCCAAAAGGCCCAACGGCGGCGAGCGGTGAGTAGTTTTTTGGCCTCGTGAGCCGCCCTGACAAAAATTACAGTGGGAAGAAAGACGAGTGTTCTATATGACTCCCCAGACTTTCGTGAACGACTTGCGTGACGGGACATGTGACCCACGGGATATTGTGCTGGTAGTCATTGGTGAGTTTATTCCAAGTAATAATCTGCAGCTAGCTAAAAGGCATACAGATGAGGCCCACCGTGCGACGGGAGCGTATTCCTACGTTACAATAGTCCATTACCTCATGGCTCATAATCCTCACCACCGAATTTTGGCACTCAGCGCAACACCTGGTAAAAACTCCGAATCAGTACAAGCTATTGTCGATGGGTTACACATCAGCCGGATCGAGATTCGAGATGAGCACAGCATGGACTTGCAGAAATACATTTTCAAGAAGGTGCGAGGGGTTGCATGTGGCCTGTTTCGGCCTCCTAATGGTCTTTCCGATAGCATACAGACATCCAAGTTGTGGAGATGAATGATGCGATCAACGCTATCAAAACCAGCTTGGCCGCCGTGATGTTGGTAAGTCGACCTCGATCTTACCCTTAGAATATCCGCTTACCGCTTCCCCGCAGCCCCTCCTCAAAACCGCCCAAACTGCGGGGTGCTGCAATAACGCTGAACCCGAGACCATGAACGCGTACCGCGCAACAGTCGAGATATCTAATATCATGGCTCGTAAGAATAGCAACGGAATGCGAGTGCTGAAGCCACTGCAATACTTGAGCGCTCTTGCACGAGCCATGGGATACTTGGTAAGTGTATTTTAGTTGCGATGTTCTGACTGCGCTTACTTAATTGGCAACAGCTAGAGTGCAGCGTTGCGATGTGCCAACGATGCTTGACCGACTTCTACGCGAGTGGAAAGAGCCAATTTCAGGCAAACTGGAAGGACAATCCCGATTGGAAGGCTACTATGAGCCACATCGAGAATCACCGTCTGGAGGCTGCTTCTTTAGGTCTCAAGACGCCATTTCCTCCCCATCCCAAAATGCAGAAATTGAACGATCTACTTCGCGAGCACTTTGGCGCCGAGGATGCGGAAGGGACTCGGGTTATGGTATTCACCAACTTCCGAGAGAGCGTGGACGAAATTGTTGCGCATCTAAACACAAACGGGCCAAATATTCGTGCTTCTAGGTTCATCGGACAAGCTGGAGGAAAAGGCGGCGAGAAGGGGATGAACCAGAAAGAACAAATCGCGGTGAGTTTTTATTTTCGTTGTATGCTACCGGAATTGACCTGACTTGTCAACCCAGACAATTAATCGTTTCAAGGCCGGCGAATTCAATGTGCTTGTCGCAACCTCAATTGGCGAGGAAGGTTTAGACATCGGAGAAATTGACCTGATTGTCTGTTATGATGCTCAAAAGGCTCCCGTACGCATGGTGGGTGGCATATTGGCCATTTGACTAGGCTAAGCTAACCACAATGTAGCTCCAACGGGTTGGGCGAACCGGACGAAAACGTGACGGGAAGGTTGTTGTACTGCTCGCCGAAGTCCGAGAAGAGAAGAACTGGGATAAAGCCAAGGAATCGTACCGAGACGTCCAGAAAGCCATCATCGACGGGTCGACGATCGAGCTTTTTGACGATGCCGCCAAGTTGATTCCCGAGGGAGTCCAGCCCCAGTGCGTCGAGAAAGTGCTAGACATCGAGCCCTATGACCGCGTGGTGCATGGTAACCTTTCGGGTAAACAGTTACGCACCAAGAGCGAGGGCTCCGCCAGCACGAAGAAGAGGAAACGCAGCGAGGATGTAAATCGTAACGTCCCCGAAGGCGCAATGATGGGATTCGTGACTGCTGCGTCCTTGACTGTGCGGAAAAAGGAATCGAAGAAGAAGGTATCCACACCTCGCGCGGACGGACTAGATTCGGATGACGAGGCCATTGAGGCGGGAGTGTTTGCGACGAAAAAGCTGAGCTCTGACTCCGAGTCCGACATCCCCATTCCCAAATCCGCAACTAAAGCAAAGGCAAGGAAGACGACAGCAACGCCCAAGGTCTCAAAGCCAAGATCAAGGAAAATATCTATGGCCGCGGATGAGGATACCCCAGGTTCTCCTTCGTTGTCACAACCCCAACTGGCACCTTCACCCAAACGAGCGAGGAAGACTAAAGCTGATGCTGCATCCCCTCGACGTTGCTTTAGCACCAGTCGCAAAAGCAACGCCGCCGAAGCTACGGACACCAACGGCGATTCGCTTCGTGCTGCCAGTCCCGCTCTCACTTTGCGTTCTTCACCTACGGCCGTCTCTCCACCCCGACCCAAGCCATTTCCACTTGCTACCCGAAAGCCTGTTGCCCCGCCGTCGTCCCCTACGGGCCCCTCCTTAGCTCATCACAATGCAGCTGACGACTATGCTAAACCCGAACCTGCAACCACAGCCCTCAAACGGAACCTTTCTTCACTGCTGCAGAGCGATTCGGATGTCGAAATCCTTAACTCTACCCCACCTAGGGCTCCTTCTCCTCGGGCGAATAGTAATCAAGTTGTTCCCTCGAAGCCTTCAGCACCTAGTGGTCGGCTAGCTATAGAGCCTCCCGTGTTCACTTCACCCGCCCCCCCTAAGCTCGACCTTCCAACTGACTCTCCGGATCGCTCCTCCCCCGTACGAGCTCGGCGCTCAGTTCGCATGGCTATCTTAGACTCCTCACCACTCGCCAGCCCGTCCGAGAGCCAGGGAGAGAACGAGCCCGCTGGACCCTCGACGCCTCCTCGCCGGCGTATCATTCGTGGAAAACGCCCTAGTCCAGCCTCGGATGGCGATACGGGAGAAAAGGTGACCACCAGGATCAAAAAATCGAAACGCAGCATTCTCGACAAGCATCAGTTTCTCGAAACCGAGGCTCAGCTCTCGGGTTCCGAGGATGAAGATGGGGACTTTGATCCCGAAGGTGTTGAAAACGCATACGACCGCTCCTTCGTACGCGACTCGCCGCTCACTCAGGCACCCGCGGGATATGACCAGCAGCAATATTACAGGCAAAGCCTCATGACTCAGGTACCTGGCGGATCTGGGCTGAATTTCACGACGGGCCCCTTGCGGTATACGGACTACGTTGGACGAGGTGGAGCATTTGCAGGGGCAGGTCTGGGCAATCGGAGACGGCCGGGCGTTTCCAGTTCCCCCGTCAGAGAGGGTGCTGCATCTCAGTACGTCAGAGACAGCTTTGTTGTAGATGACGAGGAGGATATCGAGTATGAGGAATCTAGTGATAAAGAGTAGTCGTGTTTTATACGATTTACTTTTCAGTCCTATC
>WSLN01000204.1:0-22106 GCA_019677355.1 Ceratobasidium sp. 370
GCGATTGATGTGTGTGAATCACAGTTAAAATCAGAATATACCTCGGGTTGGTGAAAATGGGTTGGGTAAACAAGGCAATAAATTCTCCAAAAATGGTAATACGACTGTTACAGTTAATCGACATCATCATTGTCATCATCAACAAACTGAGTGCATGCGCTGCTCCTGCTTTGGTCAACAATAGCCCATGTGCAATGGTCCACCAGTACCCAACCCACCACGGCAGTTACAGTCTCTAGGTGAATTATATCTGGTGTATTCAACTTGGTGTACTTGACAACCGGGGCCCCAGGCACTGCTGCATCAGCACCTCAAGTGTTGCACTCCTGACACGTGCAAGGAGGTATGGTTTGTGAGTATCATTCCTAGGGATATATGAGTGCGTGTAGGGTTAATTGAGTATGAGAAAACACTTACTTGGGATCCATAATGAATTCCACATAATATATATCAAGCACCTGGCCGTAGTGTGTGATCTCGATGGGGTCATCTGGCAAGTCCTCAAAGGAGGCATTTGCATCCCCCACTAGTGTATACTGGCAGGGACACAATCTGTAAGCACAGAGCCAAACAAGTACGAAAAAACATACCTGTATGAACGAATTGTCTCGTGCAATGGACGGGTCACGTTGAATCAGGTCGGCGACTCGAACCTGTCACAGTGAGCTGAAGGCAAGCAAGCGCATGAGTAAAACGAATGAATATGAAAGGAAACACATAGCATACACAGACGAAAATCCCGGGTACAAAACCACCCAGTACTGTATAGTCAGCCACACAAGAGTGCCATAAGCGCAAACTCCAACACTCCCACTCGCGTCGGCGCACATACAAAAATCAGACAAAAATAAACAGTGGACAGCTCCCACTGAAACAAGAAAGAAAGTGCCTGTACTGAAACAAAAGAACACAACCAAATGCATATAGGCTCCCACTGAAGCCCATACGCCACACCAAAACCAATGGGGGGCACCCAGCCGCATCCCAAAACCACCAGACACAGGGGGCACACAGCCGCACCCTACGATCGACCCAGACGAGGGGCACACAGCTGCGCCTCGCCAAAACACACCTGAAAACCACAAATAGGGGGCATTAGCCCCACCCTATGACACCCGAGTGGGGGACACCAAGTCCCACCCCCCCTACACCACTCCAAATCACCTCCAGGACATCTCCCATGTCCATACACGCTGCCCAAGGTCACACTCGATGTTGAGTTGGCAGTGGCCTGAGTGTCATTTGCCCTGGTAGTCGTTTGATGCCAGTCTGGCCAGTCCCCACCTCCCCTGCTGCTCCCATCTCCATGACCACACCCATCGCTACCCACTCTACTCCATACACCAGCACCATGTCCCTCCCATGTACCAGGATCCCCATGGACCACTAGCACATCCCCAAGACAGCCCCACGACCACCAAGGTTCATGGTCAGCCTGCCATCCCACTCCCATACCGACTCAGCCGTCACCCTGGCACCCTCTGCCCAACTCCCTGTTCTCCTGGTGACCCCCCTGGTCTCGCAAACAGTCGTTGCCAACAGCTGGCACTCGCCAAGGCATAGTAGTAGGAGTTTCGAGTAGGCAGAGCCCAGCAGTGAGTTATTATGTTGTGTAGGAAACACTGGGGCTCATAACCTGTCACAGCAAGCTGAAGGCAAGCAAGCACACGAGTAAAATGAATGAATATGAAAGGAAACACATAACATACACAGACGAAAATCCTGGGTACAAAACCACCTGGTACTGTATAGTCAGCCACACAAGAGCGCCATAAGCGCAAACTCCGACAGAACCTTGTCTCCGTCCCCAGCTAAGCGAAAGCGGCCGTAGTGCATGAGTGTGCCTGTGTCGATTCGACCCAGTATTGCTTGCCGGGTCTGCAGCCTAGAAATATTTGACGAGTTGGTTTTCGATTTGTGTTGTCAATTGTATGTTTTTGTGAACAGGTGTGCCGAGTACAATGCTGTCAACTAGTGAGTCATTCTGTTAGATCATGTATGGGTAAATATATAAGGCATGCAACTCACATTTGGGGTACATTGTCTCACGTGATGTCAACTTTTCGCCGGCTTGGTATCTATAATTGATTTTTGGTTTTGTTAGTAATGGCAAGTTGTGGATGGGAGATACAATCTGCATCTGTGCGCAGCGTTGGATGTAATTATCAAGATGCTCATATGGCCGAACTTGGTTCTTCAAGCCCAGGGCTAAAAGATGCCCGCAAAAGTGTTCCATGACATACGACCACAAGGCCCAAAGAGGGCCGGTCTGTCTTATGTAAAACAGCGGGTGAACAAGGGCATGGATGGTCAGTGGGCAAGTTGGGAGACAAGTATACTCATATTGATAATATAATCTGTTGGTGAGTGCGATGAGGCTAGCATGCAGGTGTAGGACAAGACTGTCTGTACTTACTTTTCGTAATCCATGATCCACTCATGCATCATGTCCTCTAGTTTGTCGATCTCAGCACTGCTGATTTCGATTTGTAGACACAAAACAAATATTTCGCGCATTAACATGAAGTGCCTAGCATGCGGGATAAGTAGGATTGTGGCAAATAACAAGTCCGACTCACCGATAGTAGGGCTCAGGGAGCCAGCCTTGGAGGATGACTGGCACGATGTACTGAAACCAGAATTTGTAGGCCTCTGCTTTAAACAAGTGTCTGTCATCAGTGATGTTAAGGAGGGTGCCTACGAACGCTGAAGGGATGGTGCGGCCAGCTTCCCTGGTGAGGCAGCCGATTGTTGCCCAATCGTTAGCTGAGATCCTGTAGTCGCCAGTACCTTCGTTAAGCCCCTTGAAATTACCTGTCCAATGTTTAATCAAGTTAGGGATGAGATTTTCGAACAAAAGATGCATAATATCGTATGGGGCGCAGCAGGCGAGGTCAATTGACTTGAGGTGTGCAAAAATCAGCCGCCCATTGATCCCGGATTCCCGTGCAATTTTGCTGCATTCGGTCTTGTTGTGGGTGGTGTCAAGGTCAGCCATATGACGCAAGAAGGATCCGTGATCCCGTAGGAGTATGAATTTGAAGTCGAAAATATCGTCCCTGCCCCCTGGATGAGTAAAAGGAATGTAATAAACAGAGTTTTTTTCGAGCTTGCATAACACACCTCGTGTGTAACAAGTCCGACAGGGCAGTATCGCGTTATGGCCTTTCATCACAAGGAGCTTTGTGACTGCAGGGATGTCGCTGAATAAAATGATGATAAACGCACACAATACAAAATAGGAGCCATCTTCGTCCATATCTTCGGCCACCACCACCTTGCTCACCTGGACGCCATCCTCGAGCTTCAAGAGTTCTTCTAAGAGGGGAACTAAAAATGAATTTAGGTCCTTGCATTGTTGAGGACCAGGAATAACACCGACACATATAACATTCTCGAGTCACGTTCGGATCCTAGGGTGGAGGTTGTAGTTGATGAGAATAATTGGCCAAGCTGTTGAAAGTCCACAGCGCCGCCGCTTGAAGAGTGTGAACCTGTCAGTTGATAGACCAAGCGCAATGTCATCGGGGTTATCGAGGAAACAGTACTCATCACCCTCACGAACCTTGGTCTCTCGAAGCTTGCGGTAGTGCTCTCCATTGTAAACATCCTCAAATTTGCCAGGTTCATGACGTGCCTCGGAGTTAGCACGCCAGTGCATCTTCTTGATCATGTCAGAGTTCTGGAACAAGCCGTGGAGTTGGGGGATGAGGGGGGTGTAGTGGTAGGCTTGGCGTGTCGAGCCAGTGGCATTATAACAGGGCTCCTTGCAGAAAGGGCACAAGGTCAAACCCCTGTACTTGCCCAAGTAACAAAGGCATGAGTTGATGCAGCAGTCATAGGTGAGGACCTCAAGACCTGAGAGAATTTGAAGGTGATGCCAAGCGATAACCTCACTGGGGATGCTGAGGGGCGCGCAGACACTGTGGCGGAGTTCGTCATATGTTTCACAAGAAAAATGGGTGCATAGACGCATAGTGAGAAACTGGAGAGAAACACGGTCCTTGTAAGCCAGGTAGAGATTGTCTATGGTTGATTCTGTATCAGCCTTTGTACGGGGCCAGGAGCCAGAGAAAGAAAGGAAAATAATAATAAAAGAACTTACACAAATTGATCCACTCATCCTCGGCAAGGTCACCAAGGTGCATCTCGAGGAAGTCCCCAAGCTGCTTGTCATCCATTGAGGGCTTGTCGTTGGGGTTGAATCCCAGCCCCTCAGCTCGCTCGATATACTCAGGGTCTCGGTCTTCACCAGCAGCAGGCTCGTTGTTGTCGTCACTGGCCTCTGGGGTCTCAGAGTCGTCATCAGGGTCGTCCCAATCTTTCATTGTGACAGGGGGGTTGCAGCGCACTTGATGCACCCGCTCAGGCTCTGCAAATCTATAGATTTTTAGCATGAGTAATATATGACCAGGGTGGTGCATACTGGGAGGTATGGCGAGCATAGGCTGGCCGTCATTGGTCATACTCATCACATCTGGGCTCATGGCGGACCCTGCATGCAGAGGGAACAAGGTAAATTAGCACTCAATGATGATTAACCTTTATACGTACATTTGGCAGCCTCAAGCTCAGCCATCAAATCCACCAAGAATGCAACTGGCTGTGCCTCCCTGCCACCAGCCTCATCCTGAGCCCCTGGAGCAAAATTGTCATCGCCCGGAGCCAGGGTACCATCGTCGTTGGGAGCTAGGACGCCATCGTCGCCAGGATCTGGGCTGTCATGGCTGCCGGCCTCCTGCTCGAGGTCAAGGTCGTGCTCAAGCTGTCGGAGATAGCGAGCGCGGTGCTAGGCAAACTGTTGGTGACTGAGCCTTTTCTGGCAGCAGGGGCAAGGTTCTTCCAGTTCTTCATTGCTAGACATAGGTAGAGATGTGAGACCCAACAACATAGCCAGAGTGAGAGTGCACCATTTATATCTAGCTAAGGTTGAAGTCGAGTCCACAAGTCCATGGGGACCCTGAATCCAAATTCAGGCCCCTCCACGGATCTCCTGTCTTGTCCACCACCACCTCAACCACGACCCGCCCCAACTATCCATGTACTTGATTTCACTGTCTCGACTGCAAACACCTCAACTGCAAATGCCTCAACCGCAAACACCACAAATATGGCCCGTTTTGACCGCACCCTCCAGCTATGACCCACCCCATTCACGATTACCTCAATCTCGCCCCAGGTGACCCAGCTAGCTAATACACATGGTAAGCCCCCAAAAATTTTGGCTGACATTTTCTGAACATCCTATTCTACTCGTTCTGTTCTCCACTCCACGGTATCGATGGCGAGGATCAAAAACATCCACTTTGTATGTACTTTACCATCCACAGCATTGAGTCTGTGCTTGATCAACGCCTTGCATCACATTAGCCATCCACATTCCATTCATTTCGTGATCCAAGGGTGGCCGACATCCCCATGTGAGTCTGGCAGCACCTGGCCCTGTCGTTCTATTATGTACAGGTGAGCCTCACACACACCTGCCTAATTTCTTTGTTCAAACTTGCTCACAGTGAACCCCTAGCCCAGCACTCTTATCGATCCACTCGTTGGGCGGTACCCGTATCCATCAATCGTCCTTTGTACTTGTGCAGTAGAAATCATCTGCTCCTGCCTCACCGACTCTCTGCAATCCCCCATTCTCATTTACATCTCTTCTGTAAGTGTCCACCTTCTACTCATATATACTACTCATTCACTCTCATACCGAGTAAGTAGGAAACTCCTTCACAACACTTACCCTCAAGCTTAATCACTCGTCCTAGATTGTCTCTTGATGGGTACTTGATGCATCAATCAGGTATGTGACTACTGCCCCTGGATTCCCCCACTAGTATCATGCCTTACAGGTAAACGTCATTGATCCTGGCCTGGCCAAGAAGTACTGTGACCCCGGGATTCGTTCGTGCGACCCATACAGGGAGAACAAGAACCTTACAGGCACGGCACAGTACATGTCTATCAGTCCTGATCTTAGTGTATGGCCGCGCCAAGCAGACTGCACACAAGTCAACCAGAGGCAAGGTGCCCCGCAAGCAGCTCACCACGAAGCAGGCTTGCAAGTCCGCCAAGCACCCGCCCGTACATCCTTCTCTCCCCTGCTCACCTAGTTACATGTTTGACTAACTTTGACTTGCAGAGTGCTGGTAGGGTTGTAGGTGGTAAGAGGACGCTGAACTGAAGCCCCCTCTGCTTACAAGGTACATGCCTTATCCAGCCTGCATACACGCCTGTATCTCTTGTTCCGCTTGCTTCATTCTCTACCTACACATATTCGAGCCAACTTCTATCATGTCCTGTGCATCTTGCATGTAACGTTCATACAATACAACACACTCTCTTGTTATACCCAATGGCTATCAACGCAAAGACTGGAGGTCCATATGTGTGGTCACATGAAATTATTTATTGGCAGCGTAATTTGGACTGCCCCACATGCCACACAGGAGTTCCAGCAGGTTCAAAAGGCCATGATTTGTAAGTGGCATTCTATTCATTCCCTCGTGCTTCTACCTGGGCTAGCTCATTTAGACCCATTTGTCGTGACCTCTCATGCCTTGGCCCTGACTGAACACGCTACCAGAGTTGAACTCACAACCTTTGGGTCACCTGACTGATTAGTCTTCGGACTTTGACTTACACCGGCACCAACTTCTTTGGGATGCTGCCCCTGCTCCTTACTTAAGCCTGTTCAGATGGCGACCCTCGCTTCTCACTCCACTTGCTTCATGGACCTCTTTGACTCATGCCGCCACACCAACAGCCATGAGTCATCTCTCTTTCTGACTCATATATACACTGCCTTATGCATGGACCATGTATCTAGCAGTATATATACCTAGGAGAGCAAGCCTGAAGACCTCAGCTTGCTTTACCTCATCAACTCTCCTCTCGTGAGAACATAAGCAAAGCTACGAGACTCTAGTAGCCACGACTAGAGTCATCAAACCTCTCTATGCCACAAGACTCCAGTAGCCACACTGGAGCCCTTGATCACCTTCGACACTAACCACTTCAGTGTCATCGCCACCTTTGTCGTCCACTCAGACGAAACCTACATAGTAGGTCTTATGCTTGCACAAGAAGCCGTACACACCGGCTTCTCACTCGGGAACTTCATACTACGCATGGTAGTCTACATGGCGATCATCCACTGATTGATCAGATTAGTATTTAATAGCCGCTTAATCTAATCCATGAACGAGTCATCTCATACTCTTACGAGGGTTGCGACATTGTAAAGCAAGCTGAACACGGCTTCAAAGCAGATAGCCGATCTCGTGGCAACCCCAACACATGCAGAAGATACAAAAGAAAGGGATTTCTGGAACCCAAAAACGAATAAGGACCACATAGAGAACACGTACTTCATGCTAAGATGCAAGGAACACAAGAACAGGAACCTCGGCACAACCCTTCTAGGCAGGGAAGGCCTACCACGTGGACTGAAGGACCAGTCCAGATCAACTCAAGGGAATCTTCCTGATCAAGACATGATGATGACACGCCACCTGAACAACCTGAGCAAGAAGTAGTGCCATCCCCAACAAGATCAATACCAGGAGCACTACCAGAGCAATTGATGGAAAGCATTGACCTCAACGAAGCAGAACAAAGGATGGCCTCAGAAGCTGAGGAACCAGTGGAAGAAGAACCCACCATCATCATCAACCCCCGCAGGAACAGCAATCCATGCTGGGACCCTCAAGGAGGGCTTTCCCTAGACCACAAGTCATAACAGTGTCCAACACGTTGGACTCCGAATCAGAAATAGTCACACTCCCATGAGGAACATGTGTAAGAAGACCTAGGAGTGCCAATCCCAACCCATCACCACGACTTCTCTCCCCAGCACTCAACCCAGAGGCAGTAGCAGGAGGAGAAAGCTGAGTACGAGGCCAAGGAGAACCAGCGCCACCCTACCAGCCACTGCTACCATGGCAACCAGACCCAAACAACCCAGAAATTGTGCTATTTCAAACCATGATGAATAACGCCTTTGCTACAATTGTACCAAGGATAGAAGCAGCCTCAAGGGAGCCACTAGAGCGACTCAAAAGGTCCCTTGAGAACATACACCACACAGTAGGAACCCTGGATGCACAAGTCGACCAGCTGAATGTAAGAGTCATTGCCTCAGAACGGTCTGCAGCCACAGCAGCCACCAACAGCTACCATGTGCACCAAGGAATGACTGCCCTCAACGAACGAATCACCAGGATAGAGATGGCCATTAAGGGTCTACCTCCACTCTTCGAGACTTTACGCAAAGAACTGTCCAAACAAGGCTTGTATATTGATAACCTCAGTGACATGATACAGGCACTTGATAACCAGATTAGCTCCCTGGAAAAAGAAGAATGCCCCTCCTCCAGGATGAGCATGTGTACTACCAACAAGCCGTCGAAACCCCAAAGGACGAGGGCAACCACTGCCGAATCCGCTGACAAACAAGCCATCCCAAAAGGAGCTAGGGCTAAGAAACCTGAACCTTTTGAAGGAAAACGTAACACCTGGGACGCCAAAAGCTTCCGAATGAGGATGGAAGTATATTGCAACGACTATGGTACAGCCTTCGACGATCGGAAGAAGATCTCCACCCTTCTTACTAACATGAAAGGAGGAGAAGCCGCACAATGGGCACAGCCCCTACTATGCAAATTCCTAGCTGGAATAGACCATGAAGCCCTCCAGTTGTGGAACACCCTAAAGAAGTCCTTCCTGCTAGCACTTGGAGATCCTATGAAAAAGGAAAAGGCCATCTGAGACATCGCCAAGCTGACCCAAACAACATCGGCCCAGCATTACACCTCCCAATTCAGGATGCTCCAAGAACACCTGGACTGGGATGAACGGGCCCTTATTGACAAATTCAGGAGTGGACTTAGGCACAACATCCAACAGAAACTCCTCAAAATGACCTTCATGAGTGACACAGATGACGTCCCTCCGGAGAAATGGATGGAACTCGCTATCACAACTCACGACATCCTGCATGCCGGAAGCAAGGCCCAGAACCAACAAAGTGGTCCCTCGAAGAAAGGGGGATCATGGATCCCTGACAACGAGAGGGTCCCACAACATATCATTGATGCTTGCAAGAAATGAGGTGCCTGCACCAAATGTGGCAAAATTGGACACTTTGTCAAGAATTGCCCATCCAAGAAGTACATTAAGGAAGGACCCATAACAGGGAAAGAAGGGACCCTCGAAGAGGTCAACGAAGAAGGAAACTCCACTGAGTCGGAAAACTAGAATGGTCTTCTGTACCCATGTCAGAAGACAAGAAGAGACCTGAGAATACAAGACATGTATATTACATTAAAGCTGCCGATAATACATCACACTGTCACATTTCAATTCCAGGAATCATGGACCCAATTAAGACCCTTATCGACTCAGGTGTCGCGATGTACTCTTTCTGTTCTACTGGATGCTTCTTAAGCAGTGGCTCTCTGTTACTCTTAGGTGTCTGGTCGTCGTCTGTGACGTTCTGTGTGTTGTATTCTAGTGGCTACGTAGTACACTGTGGTGGTGGACGAGATAAAGCAAACTGAGGGCCTCAGGTTGCTTTCCTCGTTCTTATATACATGTAGATACCCTGAGTCATTACATCCGCAGTCCGCAGCACATGTTGCTGCTCGATAATTGGTCAATAGGTAGTCACCTGACTTTAGCGCCTAATGCCCGTCATGTGATCTTGCTGTTTGTTGTTCGGTCACGTGACCTATGGCGGACAACTCCTACTAGTGGCTGAGTGGTACCTTATACATATAGTGAAGTATTAGGTAACTCGCCCCTTGGTGTTTTTGCGGCTCTGAATCTTATAGGAGCCACGCTTTATCCTAGGGTCATGTGACATGCTTGGTCATCGCTTAGTCACTCGCCCCTCGCCCCCAGTTACAAGGCTGTAAAGTTGTGAGGGCGAGTTGCTGACTAAGCTGGGCGCTTAGGTCACATGACCCGTTAAGCACTCTGTTTGACTTCGGGAGAAATACTATAAGACAGGTAAATTCCCTGTGATAAGTCATGCTTATTGTATAAGTCGTGACATTGTGAATTCCCTGCAATAAGTCATGCTTATTGTATAAGTCATGACATCAGGATCTTCCAGAAACTTCATGGACATCACCTTTGCCCAAAAACACTCCCTCCCCTTGATAGAACTCCAGCACCCATGAGTGGTCATTGCCATTGATGGACAAGAAACTGCCAAAAAGGTATGATTCCGAATCTCCACCAAATTCACCTTGGCAGAGAAGGAATTCAAAGCACACTTCTATGTAATGCCCCTAGGGGATACCCAAGTCATCCTAGGGAAAGAATGGCTTGCAGAACATGACCCTGATATCTCCTGGAAGACCATGGAAATCAGATATAGGGACAATGATACCCTCAAAGGAAAAGCCACGGGAACCACTGCGATCCCAACAGAATTCAAGGACTATGCTGACGTCTTTGATGCGGAACTCTTCAAAGAGCTCCTGCCACATCGTAAACACGACTGCGCAATCAACCTCAAAGAAGGGGCTGAGCTACCAAGGCCAGCCAAAGTCTACCCCATGTCCCCTGCAGAAGCACAAGCCCTAAAAGAAATGATGGACCAAGAACTAGTTCCCCTGACCACACAGCACTAGACACTTGACCTCAGACACCTGTAGCATTAGATACATATATACATTATGCATCCCCATGAACATCAGTCCCTAGCAGTACCCAGTGCATAGGCCCAGTTAGCCAATGGGAGCCCAACCTGCTAAAAACTGATTCCCGGCTCTGATCTAACTGGTATATCTTGAGCCCAAAACCCTTCAGATATGCTGAAGGAGCTCCACCAGATGGGTATAACTGCATTCCCTACTTTCTCTTTGGCCACCTCCAGAGTAACATATGTGTGGTCCAGGCATTTTTACCAGCCACAAGTGACAGGAGTTTTTTGACACTGGCTTTGGGCTTATGGCTGCCATGATCCTCACTGATGCTAATCTGGAGCACCTCCAGCCTAGTATGAACTATATGCTGTGGCTGTTTGTGGTGGGCAACTTTATACTTATCAACTTTTCAAAATTTAATGCTTTGGTAGTTCAATGATATAAGTGATGTGGACAGAATACAAGATGTTGATAAGGCTAAGCTGGTTCTTGAGGCAATCATGGACATGCATCAGCAAACATCACAGTGCTCTGGAGAAGCTCTAGAGCAGCCAGAGCCCTCAGAGCACCACTCCTTGTGACCAGAGCACTCCCAGAGCACTCTGCCACTAGTCCAGGGCTCTTACATGACTAAGTTAGTCCCCTGCTGTTGTATGTACCACAGAATATATCTTATCTTTTCATCCAGCCATGCATTCTATTTCTCTCTGTGCTATAGCTGCTAAATGCTGGGAAGTAACCCCAAGCATGCCCACAAGTTTACCAAGGCTGAATATAGCACTCAATTATTGGTTAGCAGAGTCCTTGAATGCACGGTTCTGCTCTCAATGCACAAGGTACAGTTAATTTTAAATATACTGTTTTAGGTTAAATTTTTATCTAACTCGGTTACATTCCCGTTACCTAACATTTCGCAGCCCTGAGCTACTACTCTGGGTGCTCTGACCACAAGGAGTGGTGCTCTGAGCGCTCTGGCTGCTCTAGAGCGGCTCCAGAGCACTGCAACGTTTGCCGATGATGCTGCATAATCCAGACACTGTTCAGCCTAAGCTCCGGGTTGTGGCAGCTCTGCAGAGGCAAGCCTTAGATTAGTTATTCGATTCCTGTACTGACACGTGTTTTCAGCCTTTTCAATCGTATGCGAGTCAACTCGAGCCCGGCTACCATCCAATGCTTTGTCGGTGCGGCTGATCTCTTCACCCAAGCGGTTCTCCTACCTGTGATCTGAAAACTGCGGGAGTCGTTATACAATAATTCTCTTTGCATTGCCCCCCTTGGCTATGGTGGTAGCACGTGGCCTTCCCACTGATATCCCCTCGATCCACAAGAGTTTAAGCAATATCAATCGATTCAAACGCCGGTGTGTACAAGACGGTAATTGATGCTAGCGCTCGACAAGCCAACCGCACGCCGTGGAAGACGCTCAAGCCATAGCAGCGATAACTGCATAGTATGCAGCCTTCTTCTGGTAGTTCACGTCGAAGAGGAGCGGCTTGGTGACCGAGCGCCAAGAGTCCTTGTCGGATACATCCGAAACCTGTGTTTACAACTGAGTAAACCAGATCATGCGCTTGAAACGTACGAGTGACTTACAGTGATGCCAACGCACTTGGGAGTGTTCAAGCATGCCTCGACCACCGTGACGTAATCGCTGCCTGCAAGTTCAATCCAACATCAGTCTTGTGCCAGGGAGTGCAATGAAGCAGAGGTCACTCGGTGCGTCAGCAATGTCGAGTTCGGTAATGGCAACGTCGCACCCGGTGGACGCGAGCATCGTGAGCGCTGCCTGAACACCTCCAGAACCTCCAGCCTGGCGGACCCGACTGTTAGAAATGCTTGCTTGATTCACCAATAACTCTGACTTACCGCCAAGTGGGTCTCGGTGCCAATGCCGTCGATCGGAGTGCCTGCAGACTTCTGGCGGTTGACCAAAGCGACTAGACCGTTGACCTTGCTGTTGACGGAGTCGAGGTTGTAGTCCTATGCATAGCTATCAGCCTGTGCCCCGTTATCGATGAGGTGAGTAGGCATACGTTGATGTAGAGCTTGGCAGATCTAAAAATAAACATTTTAGTGTTAGTCGGCTCGCCAAGCAGGTAAGACGTACCCGTCTGCAGCGCGTGCAGCCTTGAAAGCGATGGAAACAAAGTCTGGAGCGCCAGTGTGCTTAGTTTCCTAGTCAAACAGAATCACCCACAACTCACTTTCGCCGAGCGTGTTCGAGAATACAGACGAACGGAGCGATCCATTCTCGTTGAAGATCTCGTTTACGACATCCCAGGCATAGATCTTGCCCTTGTAACGCGTGGCGATCGTGGTAATGTGGTTCTGGATGACTGTGGTCAAGGTAGCAGCGTCGCCGATGCTGGACACCCAGGAGGGGAGCTGGGAGTGCCATACGACTGGTGGATGTGTTATTATAGGCTGGAGAAAGCTGTACGAGGCTGCTCACAAGTATAACCCCGGACAAGCTTTCCGTTGCTCTGCGCAAAGTTCACGAGGGAATCGAAACGTGCAAAGTAGAAGTTGCCACGCTGAAATAACGAACCAAGTCAGCGCATGAATGATATTGCCGAAACCAACATTAGACGCACAGAAGGCTCCGTCGCGTCCCATTCTGGAAAGCATGCATAAATGAGATACTGTGCTTTGTCTCGAAAAATTTTAGTTACTCACTGGCACTGTTCTCCGGGGTCAGAGCTCCAAAGTCAGACCTGAGAATGTTCACGTTTTGCGCAATGGACAAAAGACCCGAGTCAGTGCATGTGCCGAAGTAAAGCTTGCCTAGACGTCGCGAGTGTGTGCTTCAGTGACGGGCACCGGGGATACGGTGTCGATTTGCTCACCCTTTGCCTTGATTTTGGCGTCGAGCTGACCATAGGCGACCGGAGAGGCGGCCAATGCAGAGACGAGAACGGCGGCGGTGAAGCGCATGATGTGAAAGTCAATGCGAGCTGAGTGATGCAAATGAACAGCTCAGGGTGGCTTGGACGAGTTGAGCGTCCTGGATCGCCTTTATACAGGTTGCGCTCGTTAATAATCGGAAAAATAGCCAGCTCACCATGGTCGAACTTGTGCAGCAGAAGTGTTGTGTGAGCACCCAACAACCACGTAGCGCAATGATAAGCACCTGAGTGTAGACCTCAGCAACTTCTTGGCAAAACGTGTGAGGCAGAGAAGCACTATGACAGGGTCAGCGGGGGCAAGCTGATGGCGCTTAGTCCGGCGGAGCAACCCCATGGGGCAAGTCGAAGGTTGGGTTGTCTGAGAAGATAGTGCAAAAAATGTTTAACCAAAGCTGGAGTTCCTTGAAGCCCTGCTTCCTGACAAGGGTAATAAATCAGACGACAGAACCGCTCGGACGATGTGATCCCGGTTTAAATGCGGGGTCAAGACACACCGAGAATCCACCTAACCGTGGACTGTGCCAAATCCGCCACGACTCATGAGCGATCATAAGTGATCATGAGTCTATGAGCGCATCGAGCTATGCCCCCCGATAGTGATCACGCTTGAGCGCATGGCCAAGGGTTGTGAGTGCGCGTGAGCCAGCAGCTTGTGCTCCAGAACGCTCGTGAGCACAAATTAAATGCTCCGGAGCACAGTTTTTGTGCTTGCCAGGGCTCTAGAGCATCAGTGCGTCAGGAAAACAGCTGGAATAAATTTACTGAAATTTGCGGTTATTTACCCATTTACCCCATTTACCAACCCCCCCCCCCCTTCATACAATTCATCATTTTCCCACATATGTACCAAATTTACCCCATGGCTGTGCTAATAACCCCCAATTTACCCTCCTACTGGGTAAATATCCTAGTATTTGTATCATTGAGAGGCACATTTACACCACATCTGGGCTAAGAATGCAGCACTTTTACCCTCAAATTCAGAACCACATGCTCACATTATCATCAACATCATGAAACTATGTATATTCACTACCTATAATAAACAATACCAATACGGCTGCTGCCAGGTCAAGACCTGCTCGCTCCATGAGCAAGCGTGCCGTGCATGGCCACAGCAAGCCAAGGACGGATGTAAAAACATGCCCAAGCGAGCTAGGCTAGTTGACGCAGCACACTTGGGGCCATCATGATGGCCACTTGCTTGCACAATGAGTCAGCAAGACAGCTGACAAGCAGCCAATCGTGGTCGCGCAAGGGCATGTTAACTGGGTTGATGACAGCCAGTACGAGGGAGCATGCTGTCATAACATGTGAGGTGGCTAGTGGTGGGTCGAACGTCGGCACTCAAAGGCGTGCCGAAACGAGAGGCAGGCCAGGATGAGGGAGGGTGGACCATACTCCTACAGCATGCTCAAGGTCGTCCAAGCAGCCTAATCACTCAACAACACGGTGAATTATAACCTACCTAAATTTAGGCAGGTATCCTTGTGGTAAATGTAGACTAGTAGATAGTAATAATAACTAGTTAACACACAGTAGATATGATATAAGAGGTATCTATTGCGAAGAGCTGGCTACATGTTATATACTAAGTAGACAGACAAGGGAGATACCATGTACAACAGTGTATGCACATACAAAGGTATTGCGTATCTCTAACTACGGTAACTCCTGTACTAAGATGTCTATACTAGGCGAACATGTATTATTAAAGGTAAGTAGTCGTTATGGTTATACAAACAACACAGCACCTTAATCAAACGACGAATTCATGACATGAGAGAAAAGAGAATTAAACTCAGGCAGGGCTAACGGCTTTGTAAGTCTGTCTGCTAGGTTTTCAGTACCCGCCACATGCAGTGTAGTTATTTCCTTGTTCTCAATGTGTTCACGAATAAAATGATGTCAAATGTCGATGTGCTTGGAGGGTCTGTGGAATTGGGAGTCACGAGATAGTGCAATCGCTGAGAGTGAGTCCGTAAGGATGGGAGTGGCAAGTTTTCACTCAAAACCCAGTTCCTGTAGGATGGTTCACAGCCATCCTCAGCCAAATCCCCCAGAGCTCCAGATGCTCTGGATTTGGGGGGGCAACTCCTCAGGGTCCTGAGTGGTCCGGAGAGCTCCGGGTGCTCCTGAGCGATCGGAGCAAAAGTGGTCCCGAGTATCATGAGCCCTCTGGAGGGCTCAGGACCCTGTGGAGCCACCCCCCCAAATCCAGAGCATCATGGGTGCTCCAGAGATTCTTGTGGTTTGGTTGAGTTGAGCATGTTGCACTCCGTAAGCAACACTCATATATTCAGCTTCCATGGATGAGAGCGACATGGTTGCTTGTTTCTTTGAGCTCCAGGCCACAGCGCCTCCAGCTAGCATGAATACAAGGCCAGAGACTGATCAGCGGTCGGTGATGTCTAGACCCCAGTTTGCGTCAACATAACCAAGTTCCCTGAGTTCTCCTTTGTCAGTTAGACTGTCATAGGTGATGCAGCGATTTGCAGTCCCTTTGAGGTAGCGGAAAACACATTTAACCGTGACTAGGTGTTCAGGGCCATGGCAGTTGGAGAACTGTGCCAAGTATTGTGTAGCATAGCAGATATCGGGGCGAGTGCCAAGGGAGGCATACATAAGCATCCCTATATAGGTCAAGTAGTTGGTATCGTCAGGCGGAGTGCCTTTGTAGCGCGCAAGAGCAAGTTTGGCAATCATAGGAGTTTTCTGAGGGTTCGCTGATTCCAGACCTGCACGCTTGATGATGTCTTGGATGTATGCGTCCTGAGAGATGGAAAGTCACTGCTTGGTATGGTCGCATGTGATTCGGAAACCTAGGAAGTGATTGAGTTCGCCAAGATCACGCATGTCGAATAATGCTGATAATTCCCCCTTGACATGTGTGATATCACCTTTGGTGGTAAAAACAGTGAGATCATCGACATGGAAGGCCAGAATAGACAGTTTTTCTTTTCGATTGTGAATGTAGACACAGGAGTCTGCATAGTGATGGGTATAGCCAATCGAGAGCAGGGCTTCATGTAAGTGTTTGTTCCAAACTCGAGCAGATTGCTTGAGTCCATAAAGGGTTTTAACAAGACGAAGGACACGGTCTGTACCATTGTGATAGCCAGGTGGTGCTCCATGTAGATTTCTTCAGCTAGGACACTGTTTAGAGGTGCGCTGATGACATCCATCTGATGAATGTCGAGGTCGAGGACAGATGCAAGGGCACAGAGCAGCCGGAATGCGTCAAGTCGCAGCACAGGCGCGAAAGTCAGCTCATAGTCTATCCCTTTGACTTGGGAGTAGCCTTTAGCAACAAGGCGTCCTTTATAGTGCACAACAATGCCTTCAGTGTTGCACTTTTTGTTCAGCACCCAGCCATATTTAATCGCCTTCATCCCGATGGGTAGCTTCTGCAGCTCAAATGTCCCTGTAGCCCACAATTGGGTGATCTCTGTTCCAGTTGCTTCACGCCAGGATTCTCGATCTGGACCTTTCATCGCTTCAGCATAGGTAGGTCGGTCACCAGAGTCGCTTCCCATAGTTACTAATATTTGGTCCATGTATGCTGGTCCAACTTCAAACATAGCATTGTACGTTGTGTCCTCAGCAACTATGGACTGAAAAATGTCATGCTCGGTGGCAAGTGTTGCGTGGTGCAAGTTATCAGGTAGCTTGTCACTGGTGTACAGACCAAATACATCCTGTTTCGTGTTAGGTAGCACAGTCTTTCCATGCTTGTGTAGTATGTCATACTTTAACACAGGGAGGTCGCATTGTAGGTGTGTTTGAGCAAGTTGTAGAGGAGGTGGAGATGTTGGTTTGACTGGGGCAGATGGAATTGCGCTGCTCACAGTGGGTTTTTGGGGTGTGACTGGCTCTGACTTGGTTTGAGAGTTGGTTTGTGGTGTTGTCTCCCCCTTGATTGGAGCGGTAGGGAGCTCAGGGGTTTCATCTTCGGTGGGTGGTGGAGCTTTTGGTGGGAACTTCACGTTCCGTGATGAGAGGATGGTGCATTGGGGTGTACTCCAGTACAGCCATGCTTTCCCACCCATGTCAACTCCCATGAACTTACACAGCGTTGATTGCGTGTCAGGTTTTGTGTTATTTCCGCTCTGATTGAGCACCCACATATCACTCCCCCATTCGACTAGGGGTGAGACATTGGGTTTAGAGCTGTTGAAACACTCAAATGGGGTCTGAAAACCAGGGAGGGTGTGAGTGTAGGTATGGTTTTTGACAAAATTCGTGTATGCAAAAGCTTGAGGCCAGCAATGTCACAACCCTTGTAAGAGTGGGGGACGACTGGTTTGTAGATTAGATTAGGTGACTATTGAAGATTAATCCAATCGATCTATGTACGATGGTGACGTAGACTACTGTGCATAGTACGAAGTTCCCAAGTGGGAAGCCGGCGTGTACGGCTTCTTGAGCGAGCGTAAGGCCTACGATGTAGGTTTCGTCCGAGTGGACAACGAAGGTAGCGATGACGCTGAAGTGATTAGTGTCGAAGGTGATCGACGGCTCCAGTGTGGCTTGCTGGAGTTTGGTAGCTTGAAGCGTGACTTTGCCTGGTAGGGGTTGGATGACTCTAGTCGTGGCTACTAGAGTCTCGTGGCTTTGCTTACGTTCTCATGAGAGGAGAGTTGACGAGGTAAAGCAAGCTGAGGTCTTCAGGCTTGCTTTCCTGGGTATATATACTGCTAGGTACATGGTCCATGTGTAAGACAGTACATATACAAGTCAGAGAGAAAGCTGACTCATGACCGTTGGTGTGTTGGCGTGAGTCAAAGGTGTCTGTGGAGCGAACAGTGTGAGAAGCAAGTGTGGCCATTGATCGGTCTTATGTAAGGAGTGGGGTGGCATCCCGATGTTAGTAGATGCCACATTAGTCATAGTCACATGACCAGGAGGGGCAGCGTTGGTAGGTAAGAATGCTAACCCCCATGACATAATCGGTCAGGTGACCCAAAGGTCATGAGTTCAACCCCAGGGGTGTGTGAAGTCGGGACCGAGCTGTGGGAGGTCACGACAAGCGAAACTTGGGGAGCTTGGCAGCGATACACATTGAGTGTCCCCAGTTGGCAATAGTCAAGTTCAGGTGTTCAGCAATGCCATTCTGCAAGGATGAATGTGGGGTGGTAGTTTCGATTGTGGTGCCTTTAGATGCAATATGTGCTTTAAGCAGAGCATTTATGTCTTCGGTACCATTGTCAAATTGAACTGTACAGAGTGCCTTGGCATGTTTGTTAAAAATAAACACCTCGTAGTCCTTGTACCATTGCTGAACCTCGGTTTTCTCTTTAATAAAATAGAGAACAGTATGCCATGTTGCGACATCCATGAATGACACATAGTATTGCAGCCCGCCGATTCCAGTGACTGGTGCAGGTCCCCATACATCTGAAACAGTCAGGTCACCAATATCTTCAACCACGGTTTGTGATGCCTGTGGAAAAGGCTCTGCACACTGCTTTCCTTGCACACAAGCCTTGCAAAACCAGTTTTTTGGTGGCGGTCCTTTGAGTTCCATTCCTTTGACCATTCCTTCCTTCGCCATCACCCACAATGTCTCAATCGAGACGTGTCCTAACACCCAATGCCAGTCCTCCCAACTTCATGCTACTGTTGTTGCTACAAGCACCACAGTACTTACATCGTGCATAACTTTTGCATCAATGTAATACAGGCTGCCTGAAGCACCACAGCATGTCTTTATGCCCTGTCCAATCCGCTCCCCCTTGGGTCTGCGAATCGACATTTGCGACCCACTCCCCTCCCATGTCATCCCCTTGTCTGTCAGCTGTCCCAGGTCGATCAGATTGTGGGGAGACTCAGGGACATGGTTCACATCTATCAGGCGCAGCATCTTATGCTCGCCATTCTCTCCGGTCAGGATTGAGACGATCACGTCTCCTTGTCCAGCAATCGTGATCGATCCACCTATGCCGTGGACTGTGTTGTCCGGCGTTGAGGTGTATGTTATGAAGTCACTGTGATTAATCGCAGTGTGTGACAAGGAGCCAGAGTCAAGGAGCCAGGAGCAAGGCGGCATATATGTGCTGATGGCCATGCACGACATGTGCATGCCAGCCTCTCCTTTGGCCATGTTGGACTCATTGGTCTCTGTTCCTTTTCCATTCTTCCCTCATTTCCTTCCTCCATTGTTCCTCCCTTTTCCTTCGTTTCCCCTGCCTTTAGCCCAGCAATCAGCTTTTGCATGTCCTTTCTTCTTGCAATTGAAACATTCGACTTTTGTTTTGTCAGCTGTTCATGCGAGGAGGGTGGTTTCAGTGGGGGTTGTAAGGGTATTGTTTCGACGCCTATCCTCGTCCATAATACGGGCGACGAGGTCTTAAGCGAATTCCTTACACTTGGCAGTGTCTTTCCAATCCAGATGCCAGGATACCGTGCCCAGGAACAACTGCCAAGTAGCTTGCAAGGAGCCAACTAGTTGTAGGGCGAAGTCAAGTTCCTCAATGGACTCACCAAGGACAATGAGTTCGTCCATGGTGATCTGGAGGTCACACATATGCATGTCTAGTGTTTGATCTTCACGCATTTCAGTGCAAAAGAACTTGTTTCATGTGGCAATTAAGCCAAGGAGGGAGGTAGATTGGTACAGTGCATTTAGGTTGTCCCGGCAAGATTTAGAGTTGGTAAAACGAGTGAGCTGAACAGCGATAGCGTTGGAGCAGCGGAGGTGTATACACTCAATGCCATTCGATCCGTTGACTTCCATTTTGCTAGTTCATCTTTGTCAGTGGGGGTGGATAGAGTGCCATCAACAATGTCATAGTAATTAAAATCGACTAGAATATCAATCATATGAGTGCACCATATTGTAAAGTTGTCTTGGCCTACAAGCTTCTCGATCTTGTGTGCACTCGACCCTACAGAGACATTTTCAGTCATGGTAGGCGACGATTTCGGTGGCGACGGGTTCGGATTTGGAGAAGGTGGGGTGGGTGCAGGGGTACCAGATGTAGCTCTGGGACTAGACATAGACTAGGCTGTGTAACAAGTATGAGAGCTTCGATTTTAGAGATTTGTGCTATCAGGGCGCATAACCTGTTGTAAATGTAGACTAGTAGATAGTAATAATAACTAGTTAACACGCAGTAGATATGATATAAAAGGTATCTATTGCGAAGAGCTGGCTACATGTTATATAGTAAGTAGACAGACAAGGGAGATACCATGTACAATGGTATATGCACATACAAAGGTATCGCGTATCTCTAACTACGGTAACTCCTGTACTAAGATGTCTATACTAGGCGAACATGTATTATTAAAGGTAAGTAGTCATAATGGTTATACAAACAACAATCCTACCTAACGCCAGGGCAATGTTGTAAAACCTATCTATCCCAGGTGGTAAAAGTGTAGGTAGGTAACTCTTGTTTAGGTAAGTCACTAAAATTAGGTAGTTTTAGCTACTATATGCGGAGTGGGCAGAGTACATATAGGGAATTTAGATAGGTTTTACATCATTTATTCATTGTCCTCGAAATTGGCCTTGTTCTGATGTGAAATGGTCTTGCACATCAAATTGCTATGATCACCCACTTGCCTGACACCTTCAAGCCTCGAGTTCATATAGTCACAAAGTTTTTGTATAACAATTATAACCATGTATGTACCTCAAGAATCTGTATATACAAACTGTGCATTGATCTAGTCGGTGGTGGTGGCAGTGGTAGGTGGGGCACGAGATGGGGTGATGGCGGAGTGGAAGCAGGCAGTGGGGCCGTTTTCAGTTGTAGAGCCATGAATTAGCCAAACAGCATACTCGAGCAGTTGTAAGGGTGTGGGCAGGGTATGAGGTGCATTATTGAACTGTAAGCAGGGGTTGCAGAGCTGTGTGTGGTTGTTTGGTCATGAAATGGGAGGGCAGGTGCTTTGCTCAGGTGTAAGTGGTGGGCAGGCTGTGTGGCTGGCGTGGGGCCATGAACATGGCCAGCCCAGCTAGGGGTGGTAATTTGGTTGTGAAATTGGCAGGCAGGGTGTCTCATTCGGTTGTGAGGGTGCAGGCAACAAGTGAGGCAGGTTGTTGGGTGGAAACCTGGGCAGCAGGACAGGTGTGTTGCACAGGAGCACGGGCATAGGTGAATGAGTGGTGTAAGCAAGTGAGTGGCAGGTGAGAGTGCGAGAAGACAGGCAGGCAAGCGAGGAGGGCAGTCAACAGTGCAGAGGGTGTGGGCGCAGGCCAGCAGCTGACCGAGTGCACAGGGGTGGAAAGAGGCAGGCATATGCATGTGCAAGTGAGTGTGGGCACATATAATAGTGTGGGTGGTGGAGTAGTGAGTAGCAGGGGTGGTGCAATTGGACATTGGACAGGGCATATCTGGGAGATACCCACCACTTGGGTGGCCGATGTGGGAGGGCGGGTGAACATAAGTGTGAGCAGGTGTGTGCACGATTGAACAGTAATAGTGGGTAGTGTTGGCTTCTTAGCAATCTGCAGTGATGCAATAAAGCCTTCACTATAGCAGTGTTCTAAGGAGACAAAGATGTCTGAGAGTAAATGGAGTTAATCAAAGTAGATTCA
>WSLN01000206.1:0-22009 GCA_019677355.1 Ceratobasidium sp. 370
GTCGGCGTCCGGAAAAGCTTATACCAGAGCTCCGAATCCGTCAGACCTTCGCTCGGGCCGTTGGGCGGTACTCCCAACGTGGATTCGCAAAACATGTCCCGCCCAACTGCAGGGGCGCGTGTAACTAGACTGGCTGGTGATAACATCGAAGAGGTGATGCATACCTTCCTTGGCGATGTTCGCGCCACCGAGGGCCGAACAGCGAATACCAAGTGTAGAACTTATCACAGTCGGGAACGTCAATATCTCGCCCCCTTCTTCCTCGAGTCCCTGCACAAAACATTAGCCCCGAGCAGGTCTCCCAATTATCAAGCACGCGCATACTTTGATGAGCGACACGGCGCGAGCTTGCGGTGAAATGTGTTCACGCATCTGTTCTAGTGTGGGGCCGACAAACTATAAAACCTAATCAACCGCTGTGCCACCCGAGCGCGTGGAACACGTACCTGGTGCGGTAACACGATCACCAGTGCAGTTGCATGTTTGACCGCCTTGACAATATCAGGTTCGGCCCGGACATTATGGGGTAACTCCACGCCAGGCAAGTACTTGACGTTTTCATGTTTTTCGTTGATCAGAACCGAAAGAGGTTGCCCGTTTACCTAGTGTACATGGCAAGGCGTTGGGAGTTATCACCGGTTGCACGGGGTAGGCTTACTTCTTCCTCGTACACGTACATCGTTACTTCTTCTTCCTACGATAACGTGTATGCGCGCCCGGTACTCGAGAAGTGACACTTACAAATATGTCCGAATGATTCTTGGTGTTTATTCCTATCAATATTGGTGTCAGGGGCGCTCTTGTACAAAACGAGTCGAGTTTACATACCCGCAATCCGCGCAATCGCAGAGCCCCTATTACTGCCCGCTTAGCACGATGCCGGGTTCAGATCTCCAACGCTCACCAGTTGCCCGAACCTACAATGCAAACTTTCTCCTTTCCCATGTCAAAACGGCCGTTAATATTGGCGGAAGATATGTGTAGTGATTGAAGGGCGATCGCCTCGCACTGGCGCTTATATCTTCCGATGCGTGCGAAAGAATACCACACACATACGTCAACAGCTCCTCAAAACCGTCGATGCCAAGACTAAACGACATTCCGCTGAGATGACACAAAGTGCTATGACGCCCTGATCGTCACTTTTACGAAGCAACTAATCTCTATAATTATGATGCGAACACACCCCTAACATAAACACCACGATTTTATGCCACGGCCCACATCGCTTCACCGTTCTGCTCAAACAAACGCCCATTACATCAAACTCAAAAATGACCGCCCTTTTGGTATGAACTCGTTTCTGGGCAGTTGAGACTGTCAACCAGATTTTCCGGCGGCATCCCCTATTCACCCGCTAATCAGTCGCACGTATCTCGGCGAATAAACTAAACCCACATCAAAGCATATGCTCCAAACCGCTCCGAGCAGCGGGTATCCGCCTGGTCGGCGCACGCTATCCGCTCGCGCGGCCAAGAATGTATGCAGCTCCAGCGCGGTTTGCGGGCCCTGGAGTTTCTGCCCGTTGAGCTTTTCTTGTTCGAGTTCTTTGAAGCCCTGCGCCGAGTCCAGTCGGTTAGAATGAGGCGTGTGATGAGCCCGGATGTACCAACCTTTCCGGTCTTGACCATCTGCTCCGCGATCAGTCTGTTCCGGCCGCTTAGACCTAATTAAGGCATATTAATGTTAACATACACCTAGTACGACTGGCAGCTTACAAGAAGTCATGATGTCGGCCACGCCGCAACTTTCTTCGAGGAACGTTTGCGCGCGGGTCGAGGGGAAGAACTCCAAGCAAAAGTCTTTAAGTTCGAGCAACCCGATGCGCATGATAGCGGCTATTCATCCCATGTCAAGATTGATCCATGGTCATATGGATAGAATCACCTTTCGAATTCGAGCCCCACCCAAGACCGTCCGAAAACCCGGCAGCAAGAGCAATCACATCTGCACCTCGAGTCAATAAATGGTTACGCATATATCTGTGTGTATACACACTCTTCAGCCCCCCACACAGGCAAACACCTTCCACATCCTGAACGACGCGGATTCGGAAAGTGTTAGTCTGGAAAAGCTGGTGCCAGAGCTGGGAATCTGGCAAAGCGTGGAGCTGCTCGTCTTCATTTGGAGGAGTCGTCATTGGGTTGAGTGGCACGCCAAGAGTGGACTCGCAGAATTTGTCCTCAGCGACTAGGACACCATGAGTGATATTAGCGATGAAGAATGAAGAAAGGAAAATGTGTACCTTCATTGGCGATATTTGCACCACTAAGCGCCGAGCAGGGAATATCAAGAACAGAGTTGATAACAGTCGGGAAAGTGGTAATTTTATCGCCTTCTACTTCGACACCCTAGAAAACAAGGCAGGGTAGTCGCCTATTTTTAGCAGAATGGAAGTACTGTACCTTGATTAGCGATACGGCACGCGCCAGAGGCGAGACATGACCGTGCATCTCCTTGAGCACCCAGCGTAAAAACTAGGGTCGCGTAAGTATAAAATCCCCTTGCGCATCGGAGCGCGCACCTGATGAGGGAGCACGATGACGAGGGCGGTGGCGCCTTCGATCGCTTTCAACAAGCTCGGCTCGGCTACAACGTTTGAGCCGAGCTGTACACCAGGCAAGTATTTCGGGTTCTCGTGCGTCTCGTTGATCAACGCTGAAAGTGGGCGTCCTTCGATCTTTAGTAATAGCTTCGTGTGAGAAGGTGTAAACCATAGACAAAAGCCTGACGTTTACTCACATTTTCCTCGTAAACGTACATCGTTACTTGTTCCTCCTATGTTTGTATGTGTATGAAGCAAGGGTTGGTGGGCAAAACGTGGCGGCGCGCAGGTGATGGGTACGTACAAACACATCAGGGTACCGCTTGGTGTTTATGGCTGGATGGATCGAGACATGAGTCTTATGTGGCCTCTGTCTTCAAGCATAAGATACAAACCAGCGATGCGGGCAATGGCGGAGCCCCTGTGGAAATGTACGTCAAACTTGATGAGAACGCGTCAAGGCAAGATGCATACCAGTTCCCCGAGCCTACGATACAAACTTTCTCCTTCTTTACCTTTCGCGGGATGGTCATCGTTGGGTATTGGGTGAGATTAGGGGCAGAACAGAGACGAAGCGGTTATTTGAGAATTAAAACCCGGAACCGTTCGGGGGTCTTGTGGGGTGCAAGAGAGGTGGTGGTCGAGTTGGTTGAAGCCCGAGAGCAACAACCCCGATATTTATACGTTTAGACGCGTGGCCTCGACCTGCTTCAGGCGAGGCTGGGTCGGTTGGGGGATCTCCAACTTATCACAGGCAATCCGACGATGAGGTAAGCCGAAATTCACGTGACACCGATGCGCCACCCAGCCACCTCATTAAAATCTGGCCGTGTCGATTCGTTGCATTTACTCGGCTGTGTGCCACAGGATATCACTGCGTTCAACCGACCTAGGTCGGTCTGGACCGCGACATTCAGGGGGTGTCCCCGCTTCGGCCCATGAGCTCACTGCGAGGCCTTTATTGCGATATGTACATCATAGATATGAGAAAAATGACCTCATGAACTTATCTCGCCGTGATAGATGCACTTGTTCTATGTGGGGAGCTCCCTAAACGAGGTATTAAGAATTAGCGCATGCTATGGCTGACTCTAAGCCGCAGGTAGGAAGCGTGCAGAACCTGAGTCGTTATAGTGGGCGTTTCGGCGACGTCATCCGGCTGCGAGTGGGGTATAAATGCCAATTGAACCAAAGCGGGCCACAGCGCTCCACCACCGCCCCTCCAGCCCCGACCGGTCCGGCGTGCACCGCCCAGACACTCAACACCCATAACCCGTACAAAGTTTTGCGTATACCCTGCAAATCTTGAGCAACTGAGTCATCCTGCTGACACCACTGTTTCTTGGCTGTGAACCACAAGCCAGCATCTCCCGGCACATGAACTTGCGATTACCCAGAGACCACGTCTGCAAACTCCACAACTTTCCCAACCACTTTCACCTGTATCCCACTTGATTCCCCAGCCGGTGATCTACCACGCCTCCACAGCACTTACATATCTTATCCAAGATGTCTATGGACGAAGTAATTGAGAATCTCTGGGTTGGCGATCTCGGCGCAGCGACTAGTCTTGAACTACTGAAAGAAGCTGGTGTCAAGTACGTCGTGAGCTGCATGAGGGGCAAAGTCCGCGTTCACGAGGCGAGTCAGCTTTCCGTTCTCATTCGCAGCGGCATACCTCCGCACTGCGCTGCCGTCTTGTACATTTGCGTTCGAAGATCATCTCATCATCATTTGGCGTGGCATACTGTAAGGCAAACATGCTAACTTTGATGAAACGTGCAGACCATGCGCCGCTACCAGATTCCACTCGATGATACCGAAGAACAAGATGTACTATCCTACCTCCCGGCCACTATCGCGTTTATCCAGAGTGCTCTCTCGAGCGGTGATGGGGTGCTTATCCACTGTATGGCCGGAATGAGTGAGCGCGAACTGTTATTTCCGTCATTTCCAGCCTCATGTTCGTCGTCAGGCCGCAGTGCGACCATCGCCGCTGCGTATATCATGCACAGTCAAGGTCTGGACCCGACTGGTGCGCTTGACCTCATCCGCGAGGTCCGGCCCGTCATCCAGTGAGTAATATTGATCGAAGTTAGATTCGAAAGATTTACTGATGTGTGATTGCCCAGGCCAAACCCTGCCTTTTTACACCAACTCGAAGTTTTTCATGCGGCGTTTTGCAAGGTCACCAAGAGAGATAAAAATATCCGAGAGTATTACCTCGAACGCACGACCGACCAAGTAATCAGTGAGTTTACACATCCTGTCTACTAGCTAGCTTGACTGACTGTCCTGTAGATGGCGATGGCTCCCCACCAGAAATGAACATGTTTGCAAGCTTTCCTCGCACTCCCACTGCTTCTGCGCCCGCGACCCCAGGTGGGCCACGCCGCCGTATTCGATGCAAGATGTGCCGGTGAGCATCTACGTTTCGCCCTGCTTATGGGTCTTGCTCACCCCTCCTATCAGCCGCGAACTCGCAACTCGCGAGCACATGATGGAGCACTCCCAAGCCGGCCCCGCCACGCCCGTCTCCGTCGTAGGCTCGGCCGCAGGCTCCGCGGCTGTCTCTCGCCGCCCCTCGGTCGGGGAAGCTACTGCCACAAACGGACTCCAGCTCTCAAGTGTGTCGCCCGCCGCCTCGCGCCGCCCATCTATCCCGAACCCCCCACGCGGCCCTGTTCGCCGGTCGTCTCTGAACCAGTCTATAACGCCTGGCGGAAGCGGGCTAGGGAACGGACTAACACCACTCTCATCCATCGCGCCAGTGGACAACGACTCGAACGGGTACATTACCCATCCGGACCGCCGTCCGAGTATTATTGCGGCTGAAGCAATCAAGAAGCTCGGTGCGCTCGCCATGACCAAGGTCAACGAGGATGATAATGGTAACGATTACGCTGTAGAGGATGACGACGATGACGATGAAGATGGAGGCGAAGATGAGGACTCTCCCAGCGGTGCGATTGCAGGCGGCGGCCGTTCACCTCACCCCACACGCACAGCTGCGATCGTCGGAGGTGTCGCCGCCCGGCGTGGCAAGCCACACGGCATCGCCCTGACCGGGATCCGCAAGGAGCCCGAGCTCCCGCGTACTCCCGCAGATGAAGTCACGCCCGGCCTCGATGCCTCCCGCGCGATCGACCCGTCTGTTGCACAGGCCGTAGCCGCACAGGAACAGGGTATGGAGATGGAAATGTCGCAGTCTGGTCCTGGGTCTCCAGCGTACCAGCACCCAACTGATCTGTACGCGGGACTCCCGCCCAAGCTTGCGGCGCTACGACGACCGTCAGTCGTTCAGGCGTTCAAGAGCTCCGGGTTGACTGGCATGACGCCCCTCTTGGGAAGTCCGGCGCCAAGTCCTCCAATTTTGTTCAACCCCAAGTGTTCCGGGTACTTCGTCGAACCGGTAAGTCCACGAGCTGAAAGATGAACGAATGGGTATTGACTCTCGAGCAGCTCAAGTGGATGCAGCCGTTTTTAGATAAAGGGCAACTCGCAGGGAAGATCATCTGTCCGAACCCGAAATGTGGCGCCAAGTTGGGGAACTATGATTGGGCTGGTGTAGCTTGCGGTTGCAAGGAATGGGTGACGCCCGTGAGTAGCGTGTCGGTTTTCCAAGATCCTGTTCTTAATTGCGGTTCGCAGGGCTTTTGCATTCACAGGTCCAAGGTAGACGAGATTTCGTAACACGAATCATCAGAGGACCGTTTTCAGCCATATCCCGCGGCTTTTGTTATGCATGGCTGGTCGTCACGCTGCAACACTTTGCTTATACTTGTTATCCAGCTCTACCGCTCGTGTCGTTTCGCTGTTTCAGCGTCCGCATATGTTGTCTCTTTTACGTGCTATATAACTATTGAACGCGTCGTTGATTGAGAGAGCTATATTTAAATCCACATGAATGAGACTATAAAACAGTACTAGCTCCATAAATACCGTACGTCGAGACGATTGAATGGTGTGTTGGATACAGAACTTCACTGCTTCTTGTAAAACGAGGCTGGCAGCGGCTTCTCGTTTCTCGTTCTCGTCTCCTTTTCACGGTCATTCATCACCCTGGCCATACTTTCCCTGTGTGCGTCGATCAGCATCTGCCTGATCTCACTGTTCTCCGGTGTGGACGGGACGAGCGCCTCGAGCAGCTGTGCCTCTTCCCAAAACGGCATCTCGACATCCGCATCCTGAGCACTGCCGGCTTCGGACGATGGTAGACCGATTGAGGTTGCATCATCAACGTCGTACGACACAGAACGGGTGGTTGAAGGTGCTGTGGTTGAAGTCGACGGAGCCGGCAGTTTGATAGTCGCTTTCTTGCTCGTGGTTTGCGGATTTCGAATCGTGCGGGCCCGCTCCGCGGCCTTTTTCAGTAAAACGCCACGGTTCCTGCACAGCAAGTTCACATGGTTAGAAACAAGTATATACGAGGACGGCGCAGACTTACTTGGCGTAGTACAACCTGTTGTACTCCGCTTTGCGTGAAGCCGGGTCACGAGATGACTTTTTAGACGTCGGCCGAGTCTGAACGGTCGTCGAAGGCGATGATCGAGCCGAAGAGGACGCCCGGACGGGAGCTGCGTATGGCGGGCTGTAGTCAGCGTCGGGATCCTGCTTTATAGCGCTTGGGCGGAGAACGATGCGGGTGCTCCTGCGGTGTGAGCGCCAAAGCAAAGGCGTGAGATGAAAGGAACTTGGGGGCCCAAAAGGAACGTTGACTTACTTGCGCTGAAGGGTGGCCATTGTGAGAGGTGAATCCTGTTGGTGTGATGAAAAATAGCTATATGTTTGAAGCGGCGTGTCAGTAACCAGGGCTGAAAGTGGGTACGATGACATGCAACACGAAAAATTCCCAAGCTTTAAACGAACCGATTCATGTGTTGGGACATCTCATACTTACGTTTTAAACCAAGGATTAGTCTTTCCGGTGACTTCTAGCTACGAAGTGCGCCGAGTAGAGTGGCTGACAAGAGTGATGTGTGCCCTACGGCTGGGCTAAAGGGAAATTCAAGCTGTGCTGAACCGACCCCGCAGAGTTTATAAGGTCGACACCACGTGAACTGCAGGCAGTTAAAACGCAGACACAGAGTGCGGGATCTGAGACGGTGTGCGGAGAAGCAAGCTGGAGGCCAAAGTCCAGTCTGTTTCAGGGGTTTTTCAGACGTGGAGTCGACTCAAGCTAAGCTACAAAAAAGTATGTCTGAAACAAACAAATCCCAAACACTTGGTCTCTGGATGTGGCTATGATTGGCGTACGAGTGAGTCAGTAGAGCTGAAAGAGCTTTGTAGACAATGCTGGAAGTATGCACGGCGATCAGTGATGAAAGTGGAGGCAAACACGTCACGTGGCATCGTCACAAGGGATGCTGATGTCATCAGAGTCTTTGTAAGCGCCGGAGCACGGTGGTCCGTGCCACCACTGGTTGCTACTTTTCTTTCAACGAGCACAGAGCTGCCTCCACTTTAGCGATAATGCAGCCCACCATGACTGAGCAGCAGGTTTCGTTCGAGTGTACTTTGAGGCCTGGTGACCAGGCTTTGATGAGCTAAGTGCACCCTTACGCGCACTTTGGTACGTTTATTCAACCTGTTTCACCAAGGCTAATTAGCTTCGGTTGAAATGTAGTCTCTACCTGGCATCGAAATAGATGGAAGCAGCAGCAGATTGGCGCTCGGACCAGGAGCCCGGCCGGCCCGGACTGCACGGCTTCCCGGACTATTTCTTTTTGTCCTAGTCCCGACGGTGAGCTGCATATAAGAGCTGCGTGTGAAGCAGACACCCACAAAAGTCGACCAAGATGGCCCCGGACGCTACTGCTCATCTCTCGCGCGCAGACATCGAGGGAAATATCCACAAGCTGATCGACTCACTTGTTAACATCAAGGATGAGACTGGCGAGTTTTTGTTGAAGCTCGACGACGGTCGGGTTATCGACACCAAAGGCTGGAACGACTGGGAGGTGGGCAACCTCATTCCTTTGAAGTATTGGCCTCTGACATGCGTTCAGTGGACACATGGCGTCGGACTCTACGGCCTTCTCAAACTGCACGAAATCACCGGCGACGCCTCCGCTCTTCAAATTGCGCTCAAATGGTTCGCGGACCGGCTCCCAGTCGGCACCTCCAAAAATGTCAACACTATGGCGCCCTTCCTCACCGCGGCGTACCTGCACGAACAGGGACATGCCAACTATGGTGCATACCTCGACGCGTGGGCCGAGTGGGTCATGTACACCATGCCTCGAACGGAAGAAGGCGGCTTGCAGCACATGACTTATGTGGACGAGCATTTTGGGCAGCTCTGGGACGATACGTTGATGATGAGCGTGATGCCGCTTGCAAAAATTGGTCTTGTGCTCGGGCGGCCCGAGTATGTCGAGGATGCGAAGAGGCAGTTTATGGTGCATATCAAGTACCTCGCGGATCGCGAGACCGGTCTTTGGTTTCACGGTGAGCATACTATTAATATTTGACTGGTAATATTATTGACGAGGAGCAGGCTGGACGTTTGACGGCCGACACAACTTTGCCAACGCGCGCTGGGCACGCGGCAACTGCTGGATTACCATCTCCATCCCCGACTTTATTGAGCTCCTCGCCCTACCCCCCGGCGACGCCCTCCGCATGCACCTCGTCAGCACGCTCAAAGCTCAGATTGACGCGCTCGTGAAATACCAGGATCCCAAAACTGGGCTCTGGCACACTTTGATTGACGATCCCAACTCGTACCTCGAATCGAGCGCGACGGCCGGATTTGCGTATGGGATCCTCAAGGCGGTGAGGATGAGGCTTTTGCCGGCGGACCCGAGATATCTGGATGCTGCCAAGAGAGGCATTGCGGGTGTTGTGAAATGTATTTCGGAGAAGGGAGAGTTGGAGCAGTGCAGTTTTGGGACTCCAGTGTTTAAGGATTTGGAAGGATATCGGCAGATCCCGATTACTTCGTGAGTCGATTTCGCCAGGCAACTCGGGGTAAATACTAATGTATGAGGTGCAGGATGCCTTATGGGCAGGCGTTGGCCTTGCTTGCGCTTACGGAGCAGTTGAGAACGTATCTTTGAAGAGATTGAACCTTGTATTCGAAACCAAATTGTTGCGATCATTTGTATAACGTAGTTATCTCAAAATATAACCCCAGTGTATTGCACATAACATGGAGCTAAAAGAACCTGGTGCCTCCGTGACACTACCGAAGGGATGACCGAGTAAAACGCGTCATGTGCACCAGCATATAATCACCTAAACCTGGCTATCGTCGAAGTTCGGTTCTCGGGCTTCTCAAGCAGAGCTTGCTTCTTGGCCAGCGATTACCATGAGCGTTCGACCGCCAGTAACCTCCCCCACCACCTACGGCGATCCTTCTATAAATTCATACTGGATCGAGTACCCCTCTGGGCTCATTGATCTCTCTCATCCAAATGGATCGAGCCCGGAAAACAATGCGGTGGAGTTTGAAGTTGCAGGTGAACGGAGGGTGAGGATCGAGCCGGGCGCGAGCGCCTTGGTTGTTGTGGATATGCAAAAGTACGTAGCTGGGGTTGAGAGATGGCTTGCAGGGGCCGACCGAGGTGGATTTTAGTTATTTTTTGCATCCTGAGCTGAGGGACCACCCGACCGGGCTGGAGTGCGTAAAACATTTGCAGGACGTTTTGCCTAGGTTGAGAGAGGCCGGCGTGCAGATCATATGGTTGTACGTTCCTCTCTCCACTCTCTTGTTCCAATCCCCACATTGTTTGGTGTAGAAACTGGGGCCTTGAAGAAAGAGAAATCCCCACACTGCCCGCTTCACTCTCGCGCTGCTTCTCCAAACCGAAACTTGGCAAGCCAGTCGCTCCTCCGGGATTTGGACATGACCTTGGAAGCGGGTACGGTAGGATTTTAGTGAGAGGGGAGTGGAATGCACGGTTGTATGGCCCATTGGAAAGTGAATGGGAGAACAACCGAGGGAAGGATGCGTGGGTGCACAAGAATCGGATGAGCGGGTTCGCTGGAGCGTCTGGGAGTCAGTTGGAGCCGGAGTTGGAGAGGAGGGGAATTAGAACGTTGTTGTTTGCTGGAGTGAATGCGGATCAGGTGAGCGCGTACTCGTAGTGGTTTGGGTGGATCTGAACGATGGGCAGTGTGTACTTGGAACGGTGACCGAGTCGTTCAGTCGAAGGTACGATACGATTGTTGTGGAGGATTTGGTAGCCACGACGTCGCCTGCAGGGGCAAAGAGTAACTTGATTTTTAACGCGCTCCATGTAGGTGATGAAGTAGTTATCGTTGGTAGGTAGGACTGACAGTGAACAGTGTTACGGGTTCGTGACGACCAGCAAGCAACTCGCCGAAATGAAGATAGTTCAATAGGAATAAATAGAGTGTGCTTAAAAGTACAATGGAGCCCTAGTCTTTGTTTTCGTGGTGTTGCGCAGCGATTTTGAGATACTGTTCGCCGTTAAAGCCACCCCTTGGGAGTTCACCATAAATCTTTCGTCGCTCATTTCTCGACATGCTAGTCCCCGTCCTTACATACGGCTTCAACTACGATAATCCGGTCAAAACGCTCGACGTCCGCAAGCCAGAGCGACTCACGGGCGAGTTGATAATATCGGATATCGGTGGTGCGACAAAGTATCGGACTTTCTCATCTATGATCCTATACTTTGCTTTACCTCCTACGACGTGCTTTCCTGGAGCACCAGTGCGGTGTCCTCCGGGGAGATAGGCCGCGCGGGTGCCTGAAGAACGATAGGTGAGATGGTTAGCCGATTGGAGTAATTTCGGCTGACCTTTGTAGAAGTCCTTGTTGCCATGCTTGGGCGTGAGGGGAAGACGAGACGCCTTGCTCAAGAGTGCGCGAGTAGGGAGCATGGTTGGCGGAAAAGAATTTGCAACAGATCACGGGGCCTGTCGATCCCAACCTCCGGCCTCTTGCGTCTTTGAAACCCGACCGTCGAGGCCTGCGTGCGAAGCGAGCCACTTCGTCCTGTCCACCACGATCGGCGACGACATGTCCTTCCCGTCGGCGACCCCGACCAGTTCTGCGTGGCTCTTTGATCGCAACCCCCTCCATGTTGCTCATCTCCAGGTGAGTCTGCGTCGGCGTTGATCGCTCTGTGCTCATCCTCGTAGGGCCCGGTCGACCGTCTTCCAGATGCAAACCTCAGGGCAGTTTATGAACGGGCTGGAAAAATGTGCGTCGCTCGGTGTATAATTTGCGCTGGCTAACTATTCCCAAGTCTCATGATCCAGCGATGGAAGGATATCCGGACGAGCGAAGCCCATGCCTTTCTGCTATTCGAGACAGAACAAGCAGCACAGGCATGCTGCTCGCGCATCGGCGCACTCCGCGTCACATCCGACCGCCAAAACTCGCGCCCGATCACCGCCAGCCCGCTCAGCTGTACCAACGCGGCCTCGAACGCAATCCTCGCCCAATGGCTCCGCTCGCAACAGATGCAGCCCTCGTACGTGATCAAGAACCCGCCGAACCCACCCCCACCCTCGGCCATGTTCCCGCTCTCGTGTCTCACGCCGTTGACCGAAAACTGCGCGGTGGTCGTGCAGATGCTGAGGGAGCACCAATGTGTGCCGTCGTGGTGGCGGTTTGTTGCGCAGATGTATGTTGCGAACAAGATGTGGACGGCTGCGCAGTTTATACTAGGCCAGTCGACCAAGACGGAGGAGGTGGATAGTGCGCACATCCTGACGGCAAAGGGCAAGGAGAAGCAAAAGGAAAATGAGAGTGCTGGCGCTGAGGATATTATTGATATTTCGGTGAGTCTACATCTCGACCTCGTCTATACTACGTTGACCATCTACAGGATGACTCCATCGGTGAGAACATGAGCGAGCCCGACGACGATCCTGCAAATGGTATGACACCTATGCTCACTAAGCCGGCCTTGCCAGATTTCTGACCTTGATGCACATCGCAGATTTTGCCCGTATGCAAAAGCTTCAGCAAAAAAAGGCGCCACCGACGGCCCCGCGCCGGTTCGGCAACGCATGGCTCACGCACAGGCGGCCGAACATGCAAAACGCGCGGGCAAAGTTGGGAATTGTGACAGTAGTGAGTGGGTGGTTTTTGAAATATGCCGAGCTGTGGCTGATGGCGTGTTAGAAATCGGGTGCCAAGGCGAGTGTGAGTACGAATGGCGAGAAGACTACGCCGGTGACGGGCAAGGCCGCGACATCAACGTCGGGTGCGGCGCCCGCCGTCGAATCCGAGTCTGAACCAGAGATTGAACCAGAACCCGAACCAGCACCAGCGCCTGTCCCAGTCTCAACGCCAGCCTTGGCATCCACGCCGGCAACGGTGCCGGAACCGATGGACACCGAACCTACCCCCGCTCCCGCCCCTGGGCCTGATCCCGAACCCCAGAGGGCGGAGAAACCTCCAGCGTCGGTCGAAACTACTCAGTCTGTACGAGCTCCGTCTTCGACCCCAGCCCCTGCGACACCAAGCCCTGCCCGGCTTACTACTCCCGCTCCCTCCTCTATCACTGGCCCGACAATTTCACCACCATTTGTCCCAACGCCGATGCTCGGTACACCCATTCCCTCGACGCCCAAAGCTGTTTCCTTAACCCCAGCTCCACCTCTTCGCTCTCTTCCTTCGACACCTAAAACCTCGACGCTTCCCCGCCCGCCGACCCTCCCTCCAACACCGACTGCTGCAGCCGCTGCCGCGCGCACACCCTCAGCGTCGCCAAGCTCGTCGAGACAGGGCCCGACGCTTGCGAGTCTCGTGCGGCCGAGGACGCAGAGCCCGGTGAAAGAAATGCATGAAGGAGCCACGGGGAAGACTCCAGTGGGTGGCGTGCAGCAGACTCTGGTAAATGTGGTACAGAAGAGTCCGCCGAAGGTGGTACAGCAGAGTCCCCGAAGCGGCAGCGATGGCGAGAACAGATCCAAGGCGGCGTTGCCTGCACTCCCTGCTGGGATGCCGCAAAGGCCTCCGTGGATCCCGACGAACCAACAGGTTGCATCTGGGTCAAATCAGGAGTCGGCGCCTGCGCCTGCGTCTGCGTCTGCGTCTGCGCCCGCTCCTATACCTATGCCTGCACCTATGCCTGCCTCGTTGTCGTCCCCTCCAAGCCCGGCCAAATCAGTCCAGCGTGCCGCGTCGGTGAATACAGATGCGCCTATGCTTACAGTGGATGAGGGTGTATCGGCAGCCACGGCGAACCGGTGTGCGACGGCCACGGCGGGAAAGGATGTGTCGCCAGACAGAGACGACCACACACCGATGAATACAGCAGACAAGGACACATCGATGACAGTCGCTGTTTCTGAGCCACCACCACCCGCTAGTGCTGCGGTGGCTGCTGCACCTGAAGCTGATTCACCTGCCAACGTTGTGGAGCCGAGGGACCAATCCCAGGACGATCGATCGAAAGAGGAAACGGGCGAACCCCGTTCGGGTGTCACGTCACCGTCCCCGAGGACTTCTCCATCCAAATCCCAGACTTCACCATCCTCGATGCAGATTTCGCCGCCGACGACGCAGGCTTCGTCACCTGCTTTATCTACAATGCGGGCTTCTTCCCCGATGCAAGCTTCCCCGAGCGCGGCGAAGCGCAAGTCTGAGCTCGATACGCGTGGGTTCGAGGCACGGTTAAAGCGGCGACGCCACCGCGAGAGTTTAACTAAACCGGCGGATGGCGAGCAGTCAGCACAGGGACAGGCACTTGAAGGCAACCCTGGTTCTAGCGCGCCCTCGTTCGCCTCGCTCACAAGCGGGCCTTCCTTGGCGTCGCTCTCGAGTGGGCCGTCTCTGACCTCGTTTGCGAGCCTGGGTGACTCGGCGTTTGGTGCTTCGCTCCCTCCACTCTCACCCTTGCTGCCACGCGCGACTGAGGAGCCACTCACACCAAAAGATTCGATACGCGCACGGCTATTGGGTCAACACCGATCAGGTTCTCCATTGAGCTTGAGTCTTGAAGTTACACCACGACTTGATCGACGTACACCACTATCAGATATGGACCCACGCACCTGGAAGGCGACGCTCGACGAGAACGAGGCGCTCAGGATGAAGATTCGCGTGCTCGAGCTTACGCTGCCGACGGCCGAGACAGTGAAAAACGAGCTGTATGCGGAACGCAAAGAAAAAACGCAACTGATCGAGACTCTCGAGATTCAGCGTTCCCTGCTCGTCCAGTCCGAGGCGCTCCGGAAGCAGTCCGAGATGACGCGCGAGGAGCTCAGCACACGGATCAAACAGCTGGAGGACCGGCTCGCTGACTCGGCCATCGCGCTCGAGCAGGCAAGAGAGAGTGCGCACGCCGCGGCGGAACAGCGCAGACGCGCAGAGGAGGCAAGTCGCCTGGCGGACTCGGAACGGACCAAGTTTGGGGTGTTGCTCGATGCGGAACGGGCACTTGTCAGTGCTGAACGAGCGGCGTTGGCCAAGGAACGCGAAGCGCGAGGTGAGGCTGAGACCAAGTGCGCGACGACCGAGGCGCGACTCGCGGCGGAGCAGAGGCGGTACGCAGAGGCGAGCGAGATGGCGGAAGAGGAGCGAGCCGAGGCCAAGAACTTTTTGGATGCGGAAAAGGCGATTGTGAGCGCACAGGAGGCCAAGTTGGAGCAGGAGAGGGAGATTCGAGCAGAGCTTGAGGCCAAATTGGGTGAGGTGGAGGTGCAACTCAAGGAGGAGCGTGCACGGCTCGAGGCGGAGGTGGCGCGGAATGCCGAGGAGAAAAAGGCGGCGGAGGCGACGTTGGCGAAGGAGTTGAAGCGCGCAGCGACGTTGCTTAACCAAGAACGGGCGCAGGTTCAGACCGAAAAGGCGGCGGTTGCGGCGGAGCGGGAGAGCCGCTCCAAGGTCGAGACGGAGTTGAAGAGAGTCAATGCGCTCTGGGCGGGGGTACAAAAGCATTCCGATGCGGCGCTTGAAGCCGCGCGGGATAGCCGGGATACGGCCGAGAGGGACCTCCAAATTACCAAGTCGGTCCTCGCGGATCTCGAGACCCAACTTGCGCAGACCAAGGAAAGACTCAAAACTGAGCAGGACCACCTCGCAAAGACGGAGGAGCAACTGTCAGACACCAAATCTCAGCTCTTCACAACCCGGGTTAACCTAACGACGGCTAACGACAAACACGCGGCAAGCCAAACCGAGCTCGAGACGACCAAAGCCCGGCTATCTGCGGTTGAGAACCAGCTCCTAGCGGCCAAGAACGAGTTAGCCAACACTCATACCCAGCTTTCGACAACCAAGACGGAGTTGGTAGCGACTCAGGACAAGCTAACCACGGTAGAGCGCGATGTGGAGCAACGAGAGCTGGCCTTGCAATCTCAAACTGCTTCATGGCACTCACAATTGAATACAGCGCGCGAGCTGGCCACTACGGCAGACACACGGGCCCGGGCTGCGGACGACAAATTCAAGGCGGTGGAGCAGATGCAGAGGCGATACCAGTCGGAGGTGCAGCAAATCCAGAATGTGCTCGAGCGGGAACAGGAGGTGCTGGCTATGGAACGGACAGCGCTTGCGAAAGAGCGAATTTTGCGCCAGGACTTGCAGAAGAAGGGTGCAGCGGCGGAGGAGCGGATAGCTACGCTGGAGAGGCAGGCGGCCGAGTCGAAGCATCAGCTTGAAGAGTCGAAGAACACGCATGACGGCTCGCGGGAACAGCTCCAGACCCAGCGTGGTAAGCATTCGGTTCAGGAGGCGTATCTCGCGCTTACACCCCATTTCAGCCCTCTTACACATGGCACGGACGCGCATACAAGAACTCGAGCAAGCTGTCCAGCGGATCGAGAGCGAGTTGGATGCCGCACGCAGCGCCGAAGCGACCGCCAAGACGATGATTCAACTCGGATGGGGCCCACAGTCTGGATCAGGGCGCCTGCGCATGCTGCACAGTCACTCTTCTCCCGTCTCCGACGCCGACACTGACTTTGCCAGCCATGTCAACGATACAGTGGACGAGGACACCGAAGGCACGAACCCGTTCATCCCGCTCATGAAGCCGCCACACCAGCAGAGCTTCAAGCTCAAGCGGACTGCTCTCCCCGCCCGACTGCTCAGGCTGGACATGCCATCTGGAGAGCCCGTGAATATCGACCTAGGCGGGCTCCCACCGAACCCAACCCCGGTCATTGATCTGCTGAACAAGTCCAAGTGCGCGGGCGTATTCTGGGATATCATCATGGACGAGTACGGTGCGATGGGTGCGTTCGAGGCTGCTGAAGCTGTTGCGTCCGGCAAACTTCGATTCCTTGAATCTGATTAGCCTTCTTTCTTCACTTTGATTTTTCGGGCGGTTGGTGATGTGCTCCTTGCGCCTATGTTGTTTATGCAATGTATAGTATTCGAGTCATATGTCTTGATCCCTTTCTTTCGGTCTTTCGTTTGCGGACTGTGTATGTTACTTTAGTGGTCTGGTTTATTCTGTATATGTGCTGTCGCAATTCTAATTTACTGGACCAAGTTCAAAATGACGTGCATAACAGCATAACAGCGTCTGACATATCAAAACATAATCAAGAACACGATCAGTGGAGCTGAGTATCAATATTCTACAAACGATCGACGACGCTTCATCCCCAGCTCATCCACGTCCATCTCTACATCCTCACAGTCATCACCTTCGTTTGTCACCTCGGCGAGGGCACCCACCCTAGAACGCTTACGCGAGGGCGTTGCGACAGTTCGGCACGCTAGCGAGTCGTTGTTGTATCGTCCGCCTTCAGAGGTAGGCGAGGGAATAAATGGTTTTCCGGTCTCGACCGCCTCTCGAAGTTTGTCAATGCTGCATGAGGCACAACGGTCAGCAAGTTCAGTTTTTGACTGCAGATGAGACTAACCGATGTTGGAGCTTGACGTTGTCAGCCGCATATGGCTGGGCTTTCAGGTAGTATTGTAGTGCCGTAGGTAGGTCGTTCCTGGCCAAGCAAAAGTTAGGACTGCGACCGGCCAAACGAGGGAGTTCGAGATTGGTGTTCAGCACGTACTGGGTTTGGTACATTCTTGCCCGTTTAATCAGAGACTTGGCTACCTTCTTCCTGGTAGCATAGTCCATGGTAACCGCCACTTCCATATCGGTTGGGCCATCTCGACTAAAAATAAAGTCAGTACACCAACATAACTGGGCCGATGCCACCCAACTGACCTCTGTTCCAACGTCTCAACCCTGCGCAACAGCTGCAAATGCCGTTGGGCCAAAGCGGTGCTCACATCTTCGTCCGCGATCGTCCTATCCAGCAGATTTCGAGGATGCGACGCCGTTGCCACAGACGAATAAGACGGCGGGCCGCTAGCAAGCTCTTCGGGCACCTCCATCGCCCTTCGTCGTTGCCACTCCTCTTCTTGCCGACGAATCTCCTCTCGCTCTTTCTCTCGTTTCCTTCGGTCCTCCTCCTCTTGTTCCTCCTTCTCCCGTCTGCGCCGCTCTTCCTCCATTCTCTGTACTTCTTGCATGGCGTGCTCCTTCAACTCTTGTTCACGTTTCGCAAGGGCAGCTTGTACAGCGCTTGCGATCTGTGTAATCCAAGTGTGTGAGCATATAACCACACAAATTACGGTTTAATCGCACCTTCGCCTCGACTTCCTTCTCCGTGAGTCCAATGACAACGTTCTCGCCACCCACACCCGAGATGCTGGTCCTCCTTGAATGGCCGACACTACTTGCCCTTCGTCCATGCGCAGGAGGCTGAATCCGGCTCGTCCCGACCGCACCTGACCCAGTCACGCTCGGCCCAGCCGAAACATGGCGCGCCCCAAATGACATACGACGCGACTGCACGGGAATCCCGCTAGCCGAAGCTGATACCGGCAGGCCACTGTGCGAAGAAGACGGGGTGATAGACGCCCGGCGGGGAGGGCGACCAATGCCTATGCTCTGTTGAGGGGCCACGGTGGGAGCCGGGGCGGGCGGGGCTAAGTTATAGCAACAGCGTTAAGATGTGTATCAAGCATAAGTTTAGATGTGACGAACCTTTCTGGTTTACAACTGGCCGGTTTTCAATCTCCTTCGTCCGGGTAGCAAAGTTCAGTGTGTTGAGGGTATCTTGTTTAAATCGAGCACCAGGGGCAATATTGCAGATCAGCAGGCTAATAGATGAGCCTCCTAGGGCATCTTGAAGGATACGAGTGAGTTTTGAGTCCCTAACATCGTATAAACAGATGATTCAGCAAGGAGGTGAATTCATCACAAGGCTAACGTACCGGTACGGGATACGGGCGGCACGTTGATTAAGCGCGTGGACAACCTGACCTAAAACCGAGAGCGACTTGTTGATCGCTGCAGATTCGGCCATGCGAACCGCGTCATTTCCAGTCATCTACCACGTACTTAATTCAATCAACAGCGGCTAGATCTCACGCAAGTATCGCACCTTGTTATTTTCAGAGCCAGCGAGATCAACCAGATTGACTTTGCCGATCAAGGCTGTCGCCAGGAGTATGTCAGCACGACACAAGCGCGAGAGACAAAGAACGTACTGGGAGCTCCTGGGTACTTCCCCTTGACGGTAACTTTAATGCCCAAAATGGCGTGCGAACGACTGGACGCCCTGTTGAAGTTTGTGGCAGCAACTGAGCGACTTTTGCAAGCAGCGCTGTTGTCCGGATATACTTTAGTGGGGAAAGCGGGATTAATGACGGGACTACTGGCTTACATGAAGTGCGTATCAAACTCGTCTGTAGTTTCGATACGAGTCTCTGTCAAGTTGGCCACGAAAACCTTTCCCCGGCCATCCTCGCGGACAGGGAGTTTCGCTTCCTGTGATGATACAACCTTCGATAAGAAAGTTATTGGCCGAAACAAGTTCACTTACTCGCGCAGAGACCATAAGGTCAAAAACGTCGTCCTTGTATATCTCCATGTATGAAAGTTCCAGCGAGACGTCATCTTGGGACATGGTCGCTTTCCTTTGAAAAAGAGCCTACGAAAGCCCATTTAGTAATACATCAGCCATTAGAGCCCGCACCACCCACGTCCACGACCCGAGGGATGATTCCAGGTTGCTCCAGACTACCCTGCATAGTATGCGTCTTCCCAGAAGAGGTGACGCCATACGCAAAAATTGTTACGGTCTAGAGACCCGTTAGCCGAGGAGATAGAGTCGAACCAACGGGAGACTCACAAGTCCGTTGAATACATGTCCCAACAGCGGCAACACGTCCCGATCAAACAGTTGCTCCTGAGTTGCATCCTGACCATGTACGGATGTGAAGCTAGTACACGCCCAGTCAGCGCAATAATCAATATGGGCAAAAATCAACATACTTGAAACGGAAGCGCTTCCCAACATCCTGTGGGTTAATTACTGATACACTTGTGTCGTCCAAGACCTCGACCGAGTCGTCACGCGCCTCCGAGTTAATAAACGGCCGTACGCGGCAAGCGATGCGCACAGAGGCCGACATTTCAGCTGGTAATACAACTTGAGTCGAGTGTGGTAGTGTCCAACAGGGTTGAACCGCACGTGACCGCGTCAAGAGGCGCGTCTCCCACATCCGACCACGATGAACAACACAGGAGAAGATCCGCTGCTTGACCCAACGACGTAAGTGTATGTGAGACTGCACGATCTCCCGCCCACATAAATAATTTAGGGCTCGCAAAACCCTTGCACTCGTCAAGGAACTGAGCGACAAGCCGTCCCATGTCAACGAGCTCAAAGCTGCCTACGGCACTGTTCACGGCACACTCGGGTCCCAACTGGGTGTCGACTTGACCAACCCACTCGCTATTGACGAACAAGTCCAAATTCAAAAGGTTCGATTACTCGAGCCCATGAGCATTCGACTAACAGATGCCCCTTTAGGAATATGTTGCCAAGCTCAAATTCCGCTACGTTGAGCAGTCTGCGAAAGAAGATTTTATAAAAATCCTCAGTTCTGCTCCCGAGGACGCCGATATGGCTGCCCTTTCCGCCGAGACGGCCGATGCCAAAGCAACCCTCAAAGACGCCAAGGTTCAGCTGGAGACGACGTTTGCTCAGCACCGTGAGCTCGCGCAGCAGATCGCCCAGGAAGAGGCGAGGATTGCGAGAGAAACTGAAGAGGCGCAGACACTAGCCAAGGAGATCGTCGATATGCAGTTGGAACTGGCAAGGCTCAGAAGAGATCACCCAGTCGCACAGGTCAGTTTGTACAACAACCAGCGCCACGTTTCCATTTCATCCCTGTCTGTAGCGTGTGACCCAAAGCCAGGCCGAGCAAATCCTTGACGATCAGATCACTCAGCTACAGGAGCTGGACGAACAACTCCAGTCCCTCTCCTCTCAACATGCCGCCACGCGCGATGCACTCACGTCTGCCCATACGTCCTTTGACAAGCTTCGTCCTGAAGCGGCGGCCAAGGCTAGGGAAGCCGCTGCGCGTGCTGAGCATGGGGGGAGAGCCGCGATGGAAGCAGAAGCACAATGCGCATGGCACCGCTCGGCGATCCAGCTTTGGAAGGAAATCTTTGACGTGGAGAGTGTGCGAGCTGTGTCGAACAACGAGCTTTGGTTGGTATACAACAATCCACGCTTCACGCTGGCGTTGGTCTTTGACCATATCACGCACAAATTTGCGGGAGCCAGAGTAAGTCGACCCCCCGTTCACTTATTGTCCCGGTATTGCTCAACTGGGGTCCAGTTGATTGATTTAGACCTGAATATTGCCGAATCGGTCGACCTGGCCATTACTGCCAACAACGTTCCTCGACTCATTCGCGATATTCTCTGGAGACTACGCGGCTAGCTGTTATCCTCCACTCGCAGCCGAACCGCTTATTAAGATACCTGGAGTACCCTTGTATTTATACGTTTGGTATTTATGTGCTGTATTTGCCTTAGTAGCCCCACAAGCTAATGAACTGAAAGTATTGCATTAAACCCCAAACCGACCACCCCTCATACATAAGATATGCGAGATCGTGTCCACCCTTACTTCTGAATGTTTTGGCCGGCGGACGAGCAGAGGTCAGAATCAACGTCTGGCGCACGACGTGATGAAAGATCTGCACGAACCAGCCCGTGACATTTGGGTCGTACTACTAGCGGCGGACAAAGTACTGGCGGACAAAGTATGGCGGGCAAAGTATTTGGCGACCTATGGTATTGAAAGGACGGTCAGTTTCAAGCCCGAATTCTCACATGAACAGGGCGTCAATTCAGCGGGGAGATTGTTCCGGGGGGTACGCGAGGTCATTGCGCATCAGAGTTTAATAGTGCACTTCCAAACAACCTAGGTCTAGTACTGAGGGTTAGCAGGGTCATATCCGCAAAGGTACCATCCCATGGATACGTCTAACACATCGACTTGAAGGGATAGCCAACCGCTCTCACGTTCCACAGCCAACGGCTGTAGCGTGGGCGTCCGGTCCTAGCAGCTAGATTCTAACTACGCTGGAAGATGCACGGTTCGCCCACGCCACGGGCTGACACTCTCAGAACCTGTCCCGGGTAAATGGGTCCATACGATGCGCAGCATGCTCATTGTTATGCGTGTGAATGTACGCTTGCTAGAGCCACACG
>WSLN01000207.1:0-21977 GCA_019677355.1 Ceratobasidium sp. 370
GTCGCAAGTTTGGGCATAAAGATCGGTAGTGGGTGTGCCTGGGAAGTGGCGCTTGTCAGAATCGCGGACACGAGAATACCAGAGACACTTACTTCGGTATTGAACACATATTCTACGTGAAAAGTATTAAACAGTGCTCAAAATGTAAAAACCCAACTTACCATTCAAGGGTATCGTTCGTGAATCGTCGAATAGCAAGTACAAATACTTCAAAGTCTCGGCCTGTGTAAACTCAAGTCATCGGGACCCCTAAACAGCCGAACCCACTAACCAAAAAGAAAGTCTCCATGTTGTTCGTTAGTGTAACAGGAACCTCGTTGACGCTTTCCACGCCCGAATACCCTCCCCCAGGCACCTTGCAGTATTTCTCAATCGCTTGAAATACCTGCCAACCCCATTCGCGATACTTTGTGTCACCGGTCATGCGCCAGCCCAAGAACAACGACTCGACAGTTTCCGGCCTACCGTCACACGGAACACAGCTTAGCTAGCTACAAAACCACCAATGTTTCAACCCACCTCAGAATATACTTTGAATCGTACCGGTTCTTAACATGCCAGTCCTTTGTTTTCGATTGAGAATCCTGGGCTGTGTAGAATATTGCTATTTCCGGAGAAAGCCCTCTGCGTGGCACAGGTTAACCCCGCGCCGGGAACTGATCGCAAATAGCCTACGCACGTTTGCGTCTTGTGGGTCTCCATACACGTCCTAGTCAATTCTTGCCCAACCTTCCAATCGTTCTTGTACCTCGCGGACCGGGACTGGATCTCGGCGGAGTTCAAACTCTGACCTTCGGTAACACCGAGCAGAAGCGAGCCCCCTAAGAAACACACTAAATGGTCCTGCTTGGGACTAACACGCCATTTCCTGCGTAAAAGCATAACCATTGGTGAGCACCATTCAAGAGGATCCAAGACAACGAGCGATTACTCTTTAATCCTCGCAGAGTGGGTTTGTTCTAACTCTGCGATGTATGTAAGACCGTTTAGGGGTGTCTGAAAGACGAGGTGCTTGTGGAGGGCTGCCATGGCTTGATCGTACATCTAGAATTGCCGCAACGACAGGTAAGCGGTCGCGGTGTACGTAGGTATCACACATGCCTTTCGGTACACGGATTCTGTGCGGTTCTAAGTAATGGGCGTCAATTGGAGCTCCCACAGCAAGAGGGCACACTTGCTGTTTGAAGATACTGTTTCCTGAATAAAACGTAATTAAGTTGGCATAATCATGGATTCGCTTCCAGATCGGGCTCTCACAGCAAATACTCGTAGTACGAGTCGCCCCGCGAACCCAGACGGATATCACTCGCAACGAACTCGCCCGTTTGCGAACTAAATCAAGAAACCGGGCATCAGCACCTGATCGACCGGGCGAACCGACGAACAAGGCTCCAACCTCATGTGTATAGGCACCAACGCCCCATCAACAACGTTATCTCCCCCCAGCGCGTCCTTGACCACTTTCATCACCTGGAAATTAACCTTGCAGTCAGTACCCCAACTCGTTGAACCCATGCCATACCTTCTCCGCAGTTCTCCAATATACGTCCTTGCCAGTGATATGGCTCAGATACTTGAACTCGAGCTGGAGCGTGGCGGCCTCGGCCGTACTGACGGACTCCGCTTTCCAGTCAGGTTTGGGTTCGCTGTGAAAGTTAACGTTGGGAACGGGAAGTCCGTGGGGCGTATTGAAGGCCGGCAAAAGGCGATCGGCGAGTTCCTGTGCACGCCGGAGGTAGATCGCGTCGTTCCCCGAGAGCGTATATGCACTCAAAAGACCGCCAAGCACGCGAATGGTAATCTTCAGGAAGCCATTGAGATTAGCTTGCCCTGCGGGGTAGTATTGCGGGACGGATACCTCGAAAGTGCTATAGCGCCCATCACGATCAAAGTCCAGGTCCTTTTCAACCCAGTCTCTCGCGCGGCGGTATTCAGCGGAAAGATCCTTGCCCATGATGAGCATGGTATCGAGTGCATCGACTATCATATATCCGACCCCGCGGTCCGTGGTGAGGTTCTTCCCGGTTCTACTGACAGGATGGTAATCGTCGCAGCCAAACGCGTCTCGTTCTACGTGCCGGGCAGGGCGGATCAGCGGTTCATTATAGGAAATTTGGTGCCACATTCCGTACCATACCCGCTCCACGCATGCTGCCGCCAAAGGTCAGCAATCAGCGAAATCCGAAACAAATAACCACCACACCTTGAACGCCTTGACAATCGCATCTCTCCGGGCGGGATCCGCATAGGTGGGTTCAGAGTTGGATGTCACTTTAGGCTTTGTTTCTTTGTTGGGTGAAGACCAGACAGGTTCATCTTCAGGGATATCGGGTAGCCAATGGGAGCGTATGCCCGAACCACCCATGAGCCTTATAGTCGCCCATAGAAACACAACCGAGCCCAAGGACAAGATCACAACGCGCTGCAGCCGATTGCAGCCAATCATCCTAGAACTGCCGTCGTCGGCAATAAACTGGTCTGAAACGTCCGAAGCAGAGCGCCCGTCGACAGGCCTAGGCAGGATACTCCCAGGTCGCGAGTTGGTCAAGTCTAATCCACAAATTAGGCCACTCAAATAGGCAGGTTGTTTCGGATAATCTGAATCGCTGCCCGTAGTGTGACCCTGGCCAAAGCCCCAAACTCGTTGTCGTCGTTGTCTCAGGACAAAGTGACACGCAGGCAATATCAAATAGGAATATGTCAAGCATTCACAAACTGCCCTTTTGTGGTAATTGCCTCAGGTAAATGAATTACCGTTAATCCTCCGGCCAACCATCAGCGTAATTGCTCAGCTGCAAGCCCTATCACCAGACGAGCTCGACTGAGAGCACTATTATTAGGGATCTTAACACACAGCCTGCTTCCTGCATTCTCAGACGCTCAGCCCTGGACAACTACAACATTTAGTTCCATGATAATCTTTTTGTTTTGCAGGTGATAGAAACGGCGTCTAGCCAGCAAAAAAGCCTCGGGACCATCGAAGGAAAAGATCTTCTTCAAGCAAAGACAGAACCGCGTTCAACACCACACCGAACTCGACATCGCGCTTTTTCAAAATAGCCTAGCCTACGGAACATTGGTTCATTATCCCCTGAATCAACTTTAGGGTCACTGGGGCGAAGCGACTATATTCACTCGGGCGCACACGAATTTACCATTTATACAAAAGCGGGGAACCCGTCTAGACCACAATTGGCAGGTACATTACGCAAATATGCTGAGGTTCTGGACGAGTTTATCTGCTGCGGCGCGAAAGTGTGGATTGTCGATCCCCCTTGTCCTCGAGTCAAGTTCCGATAGCGGGTTTCGCACAACGTGTTCGATGAATGGACCTGTCATGGATGAGTCAGGTTAGCAGACGCCGTGAAGTGTACAGCGTACCTGTGTATATTTGACGAAGGATGAAACGGAGAGCGTCCGCAGAGGGGTCTGTGAGCATGATAAACTTGTACCCCGACATGGTCTCAAAATAGTGTAGCTTGTAGGCCGACGTCGTGTAGCTTGAGAACGCCTCATCCGGACTGACAAATCAAATACCACGCTTATCGACGAAAAGAACCGGCACTCACCGACCAGACAGTTTCTGAACCATATGACGCAACGAAAGCAGGACACCATACACGAGTTTAGCTTCCTCGTCAAACGGAAGCCCGGTCGACCTTTCCTGCTCGGCCGCTTCTTTGGGTGGCAAACTAGGCGCCGGCTTGGCACCACCAAGTGGTTCGTTGTACGCGATAACAAGACCCGTGCTCGAACTCAGCGTGTTTCTGGGCGACACGACAGTCGCAGCGGGTGGCTTGGGGGCCGCATTCCCAGACGGCTTGATCGTTTCAACTGCAGGGGAGATATCCGAAAGCATGCTCCCAGGCGCCGCAGGACGAGGCTGTCGCGTGCGGTGCCAATCCTGATAAAACACGCAGGCGCAGTGTCTGCACGATTTCTTCAGAACACGGCTGGTGATACTGTTGCTTGTCTTACCGATCGTATATGTACAACGAGTAGATGGTCATGGTCGAGCGATGCGGTGTATACCACGTGACCGCATGAGATCAAGGTGAAACTCCACGTGACGACACGTCGACAGCTTGCTTTTGACACCCACGATGTATAGCACCTATCAGCGCGTTAACAATATCTCTGCGTTTGTGTCTTCATGTCTTATGGGCCTGGTAGTTGCCATTTCTGTGGTTTCATACATCCAGCTCTGGTCGATTGGTGAACCGAGTGGGGGACTAGGTGTTAAACCAATGGGCGTGTAAGTCACTGCAGTCACATACCCACCTATCAACTCACTTCGGGATTCGGACTAGGCAGCGAGCCGTATCTCGGCCGTACAGCAGGAAAGAACAAGATATTGCGTTTTACCGCTTTGACGTGCAAGCCGGTACGTCACCCCATGCACTAGCCGCATGACCTGTGCCATAACCGTTCCTGAGCAGATTTAAGGCCGTTGTTTACATGGAACACCAAACAACTCTTTGTCTACATCATCGCCGATTACACCAACGAAAAGGGGGTGCGCGACCTACCCGTCACCTCGTTATAAACCAACTAAACACACAGCTGAGCAGATGACCAACGAGGTTGTCCTCTGGGACCGCATCGTCCGACGAAAACGCGATGCGAGGCTCAACCTCGAAGCCGCTCGGGGTCGATACTCGCTCAAAGACCCGTCCCTATCGTTTAGGTGAGTCTATTATCCCTGGCCGACACGACTCGGAGTGCCTGATCGCTGGACCGAGTCAGAAACGCATCGCCCGCGAATTTCACGCTCAAGTGCAACGTTATGCCTTGGATCGGTGGTCTTACGTATGGGACGGCTGCTCAGTCGACTAAACCCGTGGCGTTTGCACGGGTAAAAACGAGCGTGTAATCTTCATCTCGTAATGTAGGCTAAACGAATAGACGTAGTTGTTCTTCGACTAAGCCGTTCAAAGTCGAGTGCCAAGATGCGAGTCGAGCGAGGCTCTCTCGACTTGGTCGGATCGGGTGCTGCTTGGCCAAGTACGTAGTCGAATACGTCCATCACGTCTTGTGGCCGGCGACGTTTTTCAAATCGCTGGCCGTGCCCACAGGACCGCCGGGGCTGGTGGAACGAGATGGTCTTGCTTGTCGGCAGCGAACAACGTATCTCGCAGCCGACTCCCCCTTTTTCCAAATTTTGTTTCGCGACTGCGATCTGGCAGTTGCAACCGAGCGTCTTGCGGTTCATTATTGGAGTATTCATTCCTAACGCGCTTCTCGTGACCAACCGATTGCTTCCAAACTATAATCGTCTAGGAGGGCGCCTGTGCGTCCACGACAACGGGTGTGTGCGGTGCTTTTGGTTCTAGGGTTATCGAGTCGTCGTAGCCGGAGCGAACTGGGAGACGGCTTGGAATGGTCAAGGGTGGAGAATACATGCGCCGGCGCGAATCAACGCTCTCCGGTGGTTACATTTGGAGGGGCTCGACGCAAGACCAGACTGAACAGAACCGCTGGGCTGATTAATGTTGCCGCTTGCACCGAAATGGCTCCAGCCTATCCAGGTTCGTTTTAGACTTATTATTGCCCTCGATCATTGAAATATTAGTCGAGACTCAGCGACGTTTGAAGACATTGAATTTCGGGTTTCTTTTATATGTACATGTCGAGCCGGTGCCAGATCGAATGAGTATGTCCATGGCGGTTCACGTCGTACAGCATTGCGTCGAGAAAAGGACAACCGTGTAACCCCGGCCACTATTCAGTCAGCCTGCCACTTTATTTGCTCGTACGATGGGAAGCTCAAGGTGGCGGACACAGGGCAACCTTGCCACTTTATTCGATCTGGGATCATTCAAACGTCCATAATGACACTCTGAACGCACGCACCGCCTCGCGAACGATCGACAAGGGCATGGGAACGCTGTGAACATGATACGTACCGACGTTCCAAATAGGATCCTGTTTGATACATGCTGCTCTCTGACGAATCCGACACTTGGACGTAAGTGCGTTCGACTGGTTCTCGGGTATTTGGATGCATACAATCGGGTTTGAGGGTCTTTTTCGAGGTTGACGAAGCAACGGTTACCACGTGTTTGGAGGGGCTGTTGGTGCTGGTGCTGGTGTCGATGGTAGATCGGGTGGAAGAGTGGGTCTTGCGAGTTGTGGTGGTGTGACAGATACATTTGTAATGGACATTTATTGTGATCGCAGCCGAGAAGTCCGGGGGTTAGAGCGATAGAGCTAGACGAGATGAAATGCTCATTCTGTACGAAAGGACGAAAAGAGAGAAGAAAGCAAAATGAGGGTGTCAATGTCGCTCGTAGACTCTGGAGACCGAGGCCGAGAACTGTGTAGCCTGAGTGACAGCCCACGTTCTGCGCGCGTCGATCCAGCCACTGCCAGACAGATGCTCGATCCGGCATGGTCTTTATATCTTGCCTGGGTAGATCAGCGGAGTCTGTTGGGCAGCTGGATCCGCACGAAGGTGCTACCAATCATTGTTGAGAATTCAAAGTCCGCGCGCACCCCCGTTCCAGGCGACGACAACGCGTCATCCGTCGGTCGCTCTAGACCGCGCGTCCCGTGGACCGGCGCAGTGCCCCTCGTTTTGGTCGAGGGTTGCATGCGGGGAAGCCCAATGTAATTATGCCAAAAAAGGCAGGTGTTGGCAATGGGTGCTGCGTGTGTGGGCTCGTGTGGCTGCGAGTAGCGCGCTGATGGATGGGTCACGTGATGGCCTAGGGAGGTTAGGCCGGATCGGCCCAGGACTGTGGCGCACCCTGACAGGAAGGGGCAGATGCTAAACCTTGCGCGGGTTGATTGCAGCATGGCAGAATTCATTCTTCTCCTTTTAGTCCCAGCCATCGCTGCTCGAGCTGTGCCCCCCTCGCCATGGCCCCGTACGTGCACACACTCTGCGACTACCCCGAGCCCGCCGTCGCTGTCTCGCACACGTCGCCCGTCATCCACAGCTACGCCCCCTACCCCCAGTCGTGCATCCCCGCCGCCGTCCCCAATCCGGAAGCACACTTGCCCAATCAGGTAGGCGCGCACGTCGCTCTCTCGTCCCCTGCTCATCACTCCCAGCTGTACGGCCAGGTTCCCCCGGGCCAGCGCTGGGCCCGCCCCATGCCTGACGAGGCCCCGACCAAATCCCGCCGCACGTCGATCCAGCAGACGCATCCCCGTCGACAGTCGTCGTTTGACCACGGCGCCCCATCCCACAGTGGCGCCCCTGCCCCTGGACACAGCTGCGTCACAGCCCACACCGAGGAATACGTCCCAGCGCAGTTCCACCAGGCTGCCTTTCCCCCGACCCACGTCCAGGCGTACGCGCAGGCCGTCTCGCCCGTCGCTTATCAAAACTATCATGCCCCGGTCCAGCACCACGTCCAGCCTCAACATCACCCCGAGCCCCACCCGTATCGCACCGAACCCCAGCCGTATCATGCCCAGCCCCAACAGTACTATGCTGACCGAGTCCAGCATCAGGTCGATCCCCAACCCCAGTACCAAAACGCCGTCTCCGACCAGTCGTACGGGCTCTATGCACCCCACGAACACGCCAATCACCAACAAGCCGCTCAAACCGCCTCGTTCGAGACGTTCGACGGCCAGTTGGACGCTGAAGACTTGCTGCTCAATTCGCCGTATAGTTTCGAGGCCCCGGGCGATCTCGAGGTCCCGGTCCCGGCACAGCAAGACTTTGCAGCCGGGCACGACCATCAACAGTTTGAGTCGGCGCAAAACTATCGACATGTGGAGACGCAGCAGGCCCAGCAGTTTCATCACCAGCCCCAGTTGCATCATCATCAGCATGTCGTCCCCCAGATGAACGCCGATGGTGTCGTCCCGTCGCGGATGCATACAACCGTGGCTCCGTCTCAGATGCATACAGCTGTCGCCGCGTCGCAGGTGCATGCTAGCCCCCAGATGCACACCAACATCGCTCCGGGCTATGCACACCACCCCGGCCATGTCCGCCGCGCATCCGGGTTCGAGGCCCCCCGCGAGCAAGTCTCGTTCCAGGTGCGTCTATTCATTCCGATTGAATGCGGGGCTAGAACCTTGACTAACGTGCGTTTGGATAGGCCGCCCATCACGTACCCCAGCATGACGCGTTTGCTCAGAACCACCAGGACGTCCATCCTCAGAACCATCAACATGTCCACACCCAGAACCTTCCACACGCCCACACCCACACTCACGCCCACCACGGCTCGCCTCAGACGACTCGGACCCAGACGACGCACCACCCGGCGCTCGGCTCGACCAACCCTCTCCAATACCCCAGCGCCGCCCAGGGCTACGCCGAGACTCAGTCCGAGTCCGAACCCGAATCCGAGTCCGAGTCTGCCCGGGCCGAGCCCGAACAGACTCCCCAGCGGCTCCAGGCCATTGGCTACCAGCGCACCCTCGAAGACGAGTTCCGGAAGCGTGCACGTCGGTTTGGAGACAACGTCGGGTCCGCGTTTGGACCTGAACACCAGTCGCAGGGCGAGCAGCAAGAGGGTGGTGAGGAGCCGGACGAGGCGGCTGTCCAGGCCCAGCAGCATCACCACTATCATCAGCATCAATGCCAACAACCACACCAAGCCCAGCAGCCGCAGCCGCAGCCCTCGCGCGTCCAGCCGATCGTCCCGTCTCAAGCGCACGAGCGGGCGCCGCCCGCCGCGTCGGGTTCGCAGGTGGATAAAAAGGATGTGCCGGCTCCTCCGAAAAAGCCTGCGCTGGCGTGCCTGTTTTGTCGCAAGCGCAAGATTGCGTGTGGGCCGCCGCCGCCGGATAGCCCGGACCGGACGTGCAAGTGAGTGTTGCTTTTCAGATGCTCCTTCTTTCGCCCCGCACCTTGATTCGATACTGACGACGTGCGCTTACAGCCAATGCATGCGCCGCAAGCAGGAATGCGTGTACCCCTCCGAGTCGCGCCGCGGAATCCGCAAGACGCCCAAGGAGCCGACTGCCCCGATCGAGGACCAACCCACGGTGCACACGTTTGTCCACGACGACGGGAGCAGCCTAGGGGATTCGAGCGGCAAGGGCAAGGGTCGGCGCAAGCGCGCGCACGAGCTCGTTGATTAGATTCGTCGACTAGATTTACATTGATTGGGTTTAGGCTGAAAATGGTTTCGTTGGGTCGCTTGTCGTTTCTTGGCTTGGGCGCAAAACTGGATGGGCCCGACCGAGCTCACGGACCTGGTTTCGCCCCATTGTACACGATTTGTCTCTATGCTCTCTCTCTCTTTCTTGGTTATCCGTTCATGCATTCCTGTTCTCTGGTCCCATCGTCGCCTTTTTGCTCTCTTTTGCACGCTGTCTTTTTGTCGGCCAGGGCTGGTACGTTTTCGCATCTCCCCCCCATGTCATGCGCGTTTCGTGCCTCCACTGGCTGATGTATCTAGTTCATGCTCACCCTGATTCCCCGGACTCGAGTCGTACATTGCCTGTTTTACACATTGCATTGACGCGCTCTGTTATTGTATGTTGACTAGTTGTTGAAGCTACCAATACACGCGGCTTTGACCCAACGCAGCTTGTTGCACACATGGAGCATTACCACTGGGTGAGCTCAGACAGGCGTTCATGACGCCAGGGGTACGATATTTGAAATCGGTACTGGGTGGGCGAGTAGGGGCAAATGCACCCCCCAGCCGTTGTTCCGAACGCGATCAGGTGGGCCAGCTCTCTCCCACCCGACCGACCGACCGACTCGCGTCGCGCAGAAGAAAAGACTTGGGGACCGGCAGAGCCCGCGCAGCCCCAGAGCACTGGTTTCACAAATGAATGTCAAAGTTGGCTGCGATCGAGTTTTTGACGGGGGCGTCATCGCGATTGTCCACCAAACGGGCAAGCTGCCTGCTATGTATGTATAGCCCGAGATTTGTCCTGCGCTAGTGTCTCGCTTCGTGGTTTAACTCGATGGTCCTCACACATGACCCGTTCCTGGGGGGCTCGTCCAAACAAACCATTGATGATGGTCCGGATCACTCGGCACGTCGAGCGCAGACAGTGCGAGTTTCGGGTGGTTTTTTTTTTGAGTATGATGATAGCCCTAAGGAGGGTACAGAGTGGCGCGTTTTTGGGAATATCGATCAGGACTGGACCTCGTCTGCGATTGGACGCGAGGTTCCTGGGTCTTTCTCCTTCTCCTTCTCTTTCTCTTTCTCTCTCCCTTTCTCATTCGACTGGCCAAGCCCCGGCGCCCGCACGTTTTTGTTTGAGAATCTTATCAGACTAGAAGGTCTCTCTCTCGAGGCTCTCGACTCCCAAGCGGTCCAGAACACGTGAATGTAAAAGAACCACAAGCAAGCCCCATCTAAACCCGAAGCGCAGCCCCTATCTATCTCTCGTCCCGACGATCGAGATCAGCACATGCATCGACCCTCTTTGCCAAACACTGGCTCGCTTTTTTTTTTTGTGGGATCGCAAACGCCAATCAGCATGGCTACGCAAGGGATATCAATTTGTGTGGTACCACGCGAGGAAGAAAGTGATGTGGCTAGAAGGACGGAGAGGGCGTTCGTGTGTGTGCTCCAAGCGATGATCGTTCGTGTGTTGGTTTTCTGGGTCGTTGGGTCGGTCGAACCGGCTGGCGATTATCCCCATGTGTCTCGACTGCCGAGTGTGCGCGCAAAGACAAATGATGTGGGATAGAGTTGTGTCTGCGTGGGACCCAAAGGTTAAAGCGACACATGTGGGTGTGTTGGCCACGAGCACTGACGTCAAACAACAGGGGCAGGATTCAAATGACTGCACCAAACGGTTCCAGCTGATCTTCGCGGATAAGGAAGACAGCTGGACTGCTTGGTGGATTGCCCTTGCCCACCGCTGTCCCTTGTGGCGTGATGCGCGCAGATTGGCGGTCGGCCGAGCCCAGGTGACCTTTCAGGATATACATTGCACAAACTAGATGCACTAGAACATGCACAGATCGAGAGTGACATAATGAGAAGAGACATATATATACTGGGCGATGGTATGGCAAGATAGAGCAATGTATAAGAACCGAGCCAATGGGAAATTGTACAACTTTGGAGTCTCTGAAAACGCCAACGAGGGACTAACGATCAAGACGCGTAAAACTAGGACGGAAAAGAGAAAGCACAAAAAGAAAAAAGAAAAAAAGGTTAGAGCTCAGCACCGCCTAGCCGTTTAATGAATCTTGGCCTTCAATGGCGTGTGTCGCCGACTCGAGCGGCGCGCCCCTGTGCCCGTAATCGGCATCTTCACATGCCCCGTGTCCTCCACGGCCCGGCGCGCACGCACTCGGCTCGACACGCGCGTCGGCGCTGCCCCCGTGCGCTTCTGCCGCACCGTCCCCGTCGGCCCGCGCGGCAAGTCGTCCATGCCCTCGTCTTCCGCAACGTCCGACAACTCGGAGCCCGAGTCGCCCTCGAGCCCGGTGCGGTGCCCGCTCGAAGCTGTCGTCGTCGTCGGTGTGCTTGCGATGGGAGACGAGGGTGCGACCGGCAGTGGCTCGCGCATAGGACCGGGGTGCGCGGGGATCGCCCGTTCGCGCGGCTGTTGGGGTCGCAGCGGAGAAGCCGCACCGCGTGGGCGGAACTGATACGGCGCCGTGGTGGGATTAAACAGTTGCCGAGCGACCTGGGGGGATTGGTTAAACTGCAGGTGGGGCGGCAGACCATTGACAGATCGAGGGTAAAGCCCATTGGGAGCCGGGGGAGCTTGGTTGGCGGGTGTATGCGGCGAAGTAAAGGCCAAGAGGTGCGGCGTCCCTTGGGCTTGGAGGTGGGGGTGCATCGTGCTCTCCCCGACCACCCCGCGCGAAACTTGGTCCCACGACGAGTCGGTGTGCATCGAGTCGCTCGGAAGGGGCGGCGCTTGGTATTTGCGCACGGGCGCGCCGGGCACCTCCGCATCTCCAAAGTTCTGCGGCGTCTCGTACGCCTGCAACGCATTGCGGAGGGGGTGCGGTCCATTGGCCAGGGGCATTGGCGAATGAGGGAATTTTCCAGGAATCGGGAGCGACGCCTCCGAGTCTTCACTAAACTTGCTCACCAAGCGGAGGTTGCTCGCATCGCTCGTGTGCGTCGTCGCCGTCACGCCCGACACAACCGAAACCGCGCCCGAGACCATCGACGCCGATCCCAGAGCAGACATTGCCTCGGCGGGGCTGTCGGCATCGAGCATCATGCTGTCGTTGAACCGCTCCAGTTCGCGCAGTTCCTGGGTCGATGGGGGATCAGACGAGACAAAGCTCGTAGACAAGCTCGTCGGGGCGACTGAACCTGCAGCCTCGGTAGGAGTGTCGGTGCGTTGTCTGGGGGGAGGCCGAACCACTGCGGAAGCGCGCGCGAGGTCCGCAAGCCACGGGTGGTTAAGCGCCTGCTCGATGCTCATACGTTGCGTCGGGTCGGCCACGAGCATCCTCTTCATCCAATCGATACACTCGTCTGTCAGCCCAAAGCCCGACACTTGCGACCACTCGACCTGCCGACGTTGGAAGCGTGTGACCATATCGTCGTCATCTTCCGTAAACGGGACCGTATTCGTCAACATGGACCAAACGATCACCCCCAGCGACCAGCTGTCCACCAACTCGTTGTACCCTGCGTCCTGTGCGCGCAACACAACCTCGGGTGCGAGGTAGGTCGGTGTACCGCAAAATGTCTTGAGAAAAGTTCCGCTGTCCACGGCCTTGGCCAACCCAAAATCAGCAATCTTGGCATGCCGCGGCACCGTGTCCGTCAACAAAATGTTCTTGACCAAATCATGAGCAAGTTGTACATAATATCATCGGATAAATACTCACTTCGGGTTTCAAGTCCCGGTGAACGACGCCCTTGGAGTGGGAATACTCCATTGCCAAACACATTTCGGTCGCGAGTTGGCGGGTTTCATTTTCGCCTAGAACCGATAGATGTCAGTCACGCGAACATAGCGGGTTAGCAAAGCGCGCGGGAACGTAGGCACATCGGCAAGGTTGTCAAACTATCAATTGCTCCCGAGGGGACTTGCAAAACACAGCGAGGGATCACCGAGTATGTCAAACGCGGGCGTCTGTCCAACGTCCAACTTGTGGCCAGACCCGAGCGCGCTGACAACACGCTACGTCGCCCCCGTTTCTCCAAACCAAAACGACTGGGGGTGACCCCACCAATGATCTATCCAGTAGCTCCAACATGTCACCCAACCGCAAGTCAGAATTCCCGCGCATCGACCGAACCCAGATTCAAAAAAACCCAACGCAAGTACCAAAAGACCAAGGCGGCACTCACACAGCCCACTCTCTGTAATCACTGCCTCAAGTAAGTCTCCTCCGCTGATGAGCTCGAGTATGAGCCAAATAGTGGATTCGTCCTCGAAATGGGCAACCAGCTTGCAAATGTGCGGCTGCAGGCAGGGAACGCGTCAGTGATGGTCGACGAGTGTGGGGTTAGGAGAACAGAACTAAATGAAACAATAGAGAAGAGAAGTTGTCACACGAGAACGAGGGGGTCTCGGTTGTGCAACCAGCACTCGGAACCCAGACCCTCTCCATTTCACAAAACGAAACGCAGCCCAGGCAACTGAATTGGCATAGAGTCCCAGCGCAAAGGGTCACACGCCCACATGGAGAATGCCGACGAAGCTTCCCCGGTTAAAGTTGGGGACTGAATGGACAGCGCGAGGTGCACGATAATCCGAACGAAAGCAAAACGAGGATTGGAGCAGGGGGATGGGCCAAAGTGGTGATAGAAGTGATGAGAGGCCAACGAAAGGAAGAAATGAGAATGATAGGATCAAACGAAGGCGTGGATGACCGAGTGCACAAAATGAATGGATGAGCGAAGAACGACCCAGATGGGTCCAACGAAATCGAGCAAAGTCCCGGTCAGAGGTTGCTCGCGTCCGGGAGGGTTCATGTAAGATAGTGATGAACGCCTCTTGGCAGAGAAGCCCCAGTCCAATTAGGCAACCATCCATGTGTGCGGAAAAGCGCCAGCCCGCCCTTGATTATCCAACACAGCACGTTAGACAATGCCAGGACGGCAATGGCCCAGGCACCGCCAACCTCTTGGGACGTAAACCATCCAAGGGCCGACACTTCCTCCTCTCTTCCAAACCCAACCCACCGCTAGAATGTTTTCCCAACTTGATCCCCAGAACACTGTCCCAACGCCTCGCACTCCATAGACCAGATGCAATCCCACGAACAAAACACCAAACCAAAACTAGGAAACAAGAACACAGAATGGGCGACCCCAACTCACATGATCAAACTCCTTCATAATAGCTACCTCTCGCTGGAACATTTGTCGGCTCCTTGGATTATGTACGAGCCGACTCTTGGTGATAACTTTGCAGGCGAACCATTGACCGGACGCGCGATGGAGCGCACGCCGGACGGTGGCGAACGCCCCGCGGCCGAGCCTGATCGGTTAGGAAATGGAAAAGGTGCGTGGGCAAACGATCGCGTCGAGTATCGTTGATTCGTCACAGTATGCCCCGAGCAGATTTGCGAAGATCCAATCCGAGTGCCCAGGCGCGAAGAATGAAATGTCATAGCGCACGGTTAGTTTGCGGTCGCTCACCAAGTTGACAAACTACTCACGCAGGCCCCAATTCATACTCCTGAAAAACACCATTGCCCACCGCAACACTCTCGGATGGACGACGGAAGATATACCCTGTTCAACGTCCAGCCACCTCAGTCAAGCCCGGCACGTACAAACGAACATGACGCACGATAATCCAGATCATCGATATCCTGACCTGGCAAGCCAAACGACAGCTCGTCGCCTGGCGTGAGGAGGGATTTTTTGCCTTTGCCGATACGTTTCCCGTTGATCTGCAGGGTCGTGTCGGATTTGCGTGTGATGGCGAGGCAACAGAGGGAGAGAACGGTTAGTTGTGATCTCAGCTGGGGCGTTTCGAGGATGTGGCTTGTGTATGTTGAGCGAATAGATAGGTAAATGAAACGAAAAGGCTTTTGTAGATCATATATTTTGATCCACCAGTAAACAACAGGCGGTCCAAGCGTAGCAGACAGATGAAACCGTTTCCAAGACAAAGACTCACAAAAGTTCCGTTCGAGCTATTATCCTGTACGACAACGGCGTTTTCTTTACTGGGCTTGTCGTTTGCGCGCCCAGACCATGTTAGCATGCAGTGTTGGCTGCCTAGAGGGACGAAAGGCGTCAGCAGGCGGGTTGCGGGCGCGCCACCGTGACCAGAACGAAAAGCGAATCGAGCCCGAATCGAGCTTTGCGCGAATGTTAAAATGGCTCTTGCACGCGCGCACTGCCCCCGCCATGCCAACAACAACCTGGCGCCGCTCAACCAAACGCACCCGCGCTGCCGGTCCAACGAGCAATCATCCAAAGCCCCCGTACGACCGATCCTAAAAAAGAAAAGTCGACAACTCACTGATCTTCTGCCCAGGAAGGACAAAATCGTTTGCGCTCCCGCGTCCAATCTTGAACGTGTGTTCCTCTGTCGCGGGCTTTGGCCACTGCGGTTCGGCACCAGCTGGGGACGAGCGTTTTGTGAGTTGGATGACACCGCTCGGCTGGCCGCTCGAACACGGCACAAGGAGGCCCCAGCAGTCGGGATGGATCACGAGCTCGTCGCTGGGTTCAGAGGGAAGCGTCTGGGGCTGCGTCTGAGGCTGGGTGCTGTCGGTGCCAACATCGTCGTAGGGGTCGGGCGACGGCGAGCGCATCGGCAGCGGTGAGCGGGGCATATCGTAGTTGGGAGTGAGGAGTCTGAGAGCTCGACTCTGGGGCTTGGACTCGACGCGGTCAAAGAGCGGCCACAACACGAGCCACAGACCCTGATAGACCCTGCTGACAAAGACGGCAAACGAAAAATATAATTAATTCTGGTGTATCTAACTGCTGAGGTCCATGTCCTTGTCCTCGTCCCCTGCGAACCGCTCCCTCAACACCGTCAGCAAGCTCGCCTTCATCGCCTTTTCGGTCGCGCCCTCGCCGCCCTCTTCGCCGTCCCCTGCAACGGCTTCATCGAGTGCGAGCTTGGTCTGGCCAAGTCGGAGGATGTCTTCCTGTGGCGGGGTTAGTATTTATACATTGTTTGTGAAACAAGGGCCGTTTGTAGGACAGGTAGGGTAGTGTAGGGCTACGAAGCGAAATTAAGTGTGGATGTTTGGAGACACTAACCTCGATCGTCTCTTTCGTGATGAGTTTGACCACGTCCACATCCCTCTTTTGACCAATCCGGTACGACCTATCCGCCGCCTCTGCACCACGAATCAGTCTTCCGCGCTCCGACATACGCGGAGAAACTCACGTCGGTCATTATGCGGGTTAAAATCCTGGTCAAACATGATCACGACAGACGCCGCTGTCAGGTTGATCCCCATCCCACCTGCGCGCCACATAACCTAATTTTAGCAAAGCATAACATGAAACCGACGAAAACGCACCAGCTCGAGTGGAAAGCAAGAACACAGGTATGCTCTCGTCCTCTGTAAACCGGTCCACCAAACTCTGCCGCGCATCCACCGGCGTTGAGCCCGTAAGAACCAGATATTTGACCCCCACATGGTCTAGCACCACTTTTAAAATATCCAAGATCTGCGTAAACTACCACTCCCGTGTCAACCTCTCTCTCTCTCGCACCAAAAAAGCCAGATACGCACTTGAGAGAATACCAACACCCGCCTGCCCTCTGTCTTGTACCCTTCCAACAACCTCAACAACTCCTCGACCTTGCCCGCATCCAAAAAACACTCATCCTGCAGTGCATACTTTCTCACACTCTTATACCTCTTCGCAAACACCTGCAACTCAGCATCCGTCATCACCTCCATATCCTCCACGACGAGCGCCTCGACACTCTCCTCAAACTCAGGCTCCTTCAAACACCCTTTGGCCATCGCCCGGACCTTGGTGTCATCAAACCGCCGCCTGAACAGCATTGGATGCGACGCCGCTTTGCGCAGGTCCATGAGCACATGTGCAGACGAGGCTTCAGCGGCCTTGGTCTTGGCTTTCATATTCGCCTGCTTTGTCGCTGATTTCTTTTCGATCGTATCCGCTGCGCGGGCGCGTTTTTTGCCCTTGGAGGTCGACGGGTCGGCGGCGTCAGGGGAGGGAGAAGCGGCGGCAGAGGTTCGGGCGGCGAGCTCGGCTGCTTCGCGCTCGAGCTCTTTTTTGGACCGGCGCATGGTTTCATTGTAGATCGAGCGTTGGAGTGCGGTCATGTTGCACCAGACGATTCGCTCGGTCTTATTCGGGAGGTCTTTGAGCACCTGGGAGAGAGTAAATAATTAATCCATAGTGCGGTGGTAAGAGTCGTGTGGCGCACCTGATCCTTTCTCCTCCTCAACACAAACGGCGTCATCATGGTCTTGGCCCGGCTCACGCGTTCCCGTGAAAGCAAACTCGCATGGCTGTCGGCCCGGACTTTGAAGATTGTCCGGAGCGAGTCGGTCGTCTCGGCCGTGAACTTGCCAGGGAGGATAAATGAGATGAGGGACTATCGCAAAATGAATCAATTAACCAACGTCGCGTGACCACAAGAAATAGTCAGTGGGCTTACAACCAACTCTTGCAAATTATTCTGCAATGGTGTGCCCGTCAACAATAGCCTCCACCGCGCCTGGATCTTCATGAGCTGCTGGTACCGTTGACTCTGGAAGTTCTTCAAGACGTGACCTTCGTCGAATACACACGTCTGTGCCCCAGACCCCATCGACTGTCAAACCCCCAACGATAGCCAAGTGAAGGAGGTGAAACTGACCTCCCACTTGACACTCTTACTCAAAAACTTCCTATCGAGCTCCGCACCCTGCGCAAGCTGGTACGTCGTAATTAGGACATCCCATCCTGGGTCAACTTCGTCCTTGCTATGCCACCACACTAGCTTGTCAGCCCCCGATATCCCAGACAAAAGCCGGGACTCCGACTCGAGCCGGGACTAAAACTCACTCGACGCCCATCCGCTCTGCCCTCCTCCCAGCGCGCTTATATTCCTCCCTAAATCCCGCTCGGTCCTTCTGCGACCCATAATATGTCGCAACCCGAATCGAAGGAGCAAACTTGGCAAACTCGCGTGCCCAGTTCTCGAGCGTCGACGACGGCTGCCCACTACATCAGCCAAATATAACAAATGCAACAAAAGAGGACATACAACGATAACAAGATGCACCCCCTTGCTCTTCCGCACTGACGCCTCATCGTCCTCGTCGTCAGCGCCCGACCTCGCTCCGCCACGCAAATAGGCCAAAAACGCCACGACTTGACATGTCTTTCCCAGACCCATCTCGTCGGCCAGTATACAGCTCAAGCCTCTTTTGTATAATAGGTTGAGCCAGCTGATGCCAAATAGCTGGTAATCTTTGAGTACGACGCCAGAGGCGAGAAGGTGGGGTTGAGTTGGGATGAGGTAGGACAGAGCTTTTTGCCGTTCCGAAGACGGCGGGGACGAGGCAGAGCCAGCGGCTTGAGGAGAAGCAAGAGTGGGAACGGTGACGAGATGCAGTCCACCATCCTCACCCCCGTTCATTCCGTTGGTGTCAACACCCCACTCGCCAACAATCGCAGCCAAGTCCCTTCCAATCGCCTCAAATTCACCCAGAACAGAGTCCACATCCGAGTATCCGCGCTGCACATTTAGGTATTCGTCGTAGAAGCGTTGGGTGACGCCCTTGGTGCGCTTGAGTGCGCGTTTGAGCGAGGGGATGTCGGCAAAGGGTCGGAGGGAAGTTATAATTTTCGCTTGGGATTGTGTACAAGCTGTGTTGGATGTAAATAAGTGAATGGGAGAAGTGAGGAAGAGAGAGGGCGTACCAGTAACCTCGACGAGCGCATCCTCACTCGCTTCGTTAAACCATCCCAACGCCTCCGCCTCGAGCCTTTGTGTTGCCTCGTCCGCAACCCACTCGCCCGCGGCTTCCCCTTCGTCGCCGTCGCTTGCGTCAAACTCGGTCCCGCTCGATGCACCATCCTCGTCTTGTTTGGGCTTTGACTTTTCGGGCAGTGGTTTAGACTTTTCGGGCAGTGGTTTAGACTTTTCGGGTAATGGTTTGGTGCTCGCGTTGGGCGTAGATTTGGAGGAAATAGGAGGAGTGGAAATCTTTCCGTTCTTCCCATTAGTGGCCACACCGTCGACGCGTTTCCCATTGACGAATTTTCCAGTCAAGGGAGGTGGAGGAGACGAGCGGATATGGATGATCCCTTCCCGCTCATCATTGTCCGACTCGAGCGTCCCCCCCTTGCCCTTGCTTTCCTTTACAACACTCTTAGGACTCGGCAGCTGCTCCTCTTCTTCCGCCGGATCCGGCTTTCTCCTACCCCTCACAACCCTCCGCCTCGCAGGCCGTCCACCGCTCCCTTCATCCGAGTCCGAGGAAGTAGAAGTGGCGGCAACTGTCACACGCGAAACTTCCTTTCTCAACTTGCCAACAACTGGCGAAAGTGGATCATCTCCAGCTGGCGTCGGCGTCGGAGTAGACGACTCGGAGACACGGGACGAAGGTGGAACAGAAGCGGCAGAAGACGACGCATCGGACCGGGTTGAGCGGATACGTTCAAAGTCGGGTCGTGGCTTCTTTCGAGGAGGACCGTCATCTGGGTCGAGGTCGATCACGGACGTACCGGACGAGGAAGACTTGTCTCGGCCATTCGACGAAGCGGAGGTAAATGTGAATTTGGATGTGGAGGTGGAGGATGTTGAGGGTGTAAAGCTGGGGACCGACAACGTATCGTCACGTAGACCGCGCGAGGTAGACCATGCGCCGGTCGGCAGCTTACTCGTGGTAGTGATAGATGAATTGGAGCTGGAGTTGGGCTGATTGTGAGGCGCAGATGGGGAGGAATCGGGGACGAGCACGCGAGGAACACGCGGCGTCGCGGGCTCAGCGCTGAAAAGGCGCGACTGTACGGGGTCAGGCTGTACCGCCTGGACATCCTTTTTCCGCTTAAACTTGAGCTGCGCGAGCGCCGCGGCCTGGTACCCATCCAAAGTGAGCGTTGTGACTTCCAAGGGCCCAAGCTAGAAACTCACCCGGCTGCTCCCCCCGCTCACTTCTGCCCCCGTTGTCGACATCGACTGTGTGTACTGTGTGGTGCGCTGGGTGTGGTGTAGTGTACGACAATGATAACGATCCTGGCACGACCCACGGCGACGTCGGAGACGGCAGCAGTGTGAACCACTCGCCCTCTAGGCGCTTCCCGACGCTCCACGGACCGGCGCCAATTTGACATTTTCTGGACAACGACTATGGTCCGACTTATCACGCACAATATCCTTGCTTGCCATGCCAAGGGCTGCACGTCCAACAACTTTCCGCTTAGGTTCAAGGATGCGCAGATTGCAGTCCGAGAGGCCGAGTACAATCCTGCGTTTTTGACCAAGTTCATGCCGAGACTTGACTGGGGTGCGCTTGTCTCCACCACACGTGAGGTGAGTCCTGATCACCCAGTCATTTTGATTGTGTACTAATATCTCTTCGCTTCAGCTGGGAGATGACAGCTTACCCGAGATGCAGCCCGCAGCGGGGACCGAAGACGATGAATTCTTACGAAAACTTCACCATGTCCTGCTCGAGGTGCGCCCGAACTGGACAAGGTGATTTTGATCTAACACCCAAACTAGATCCACGTAGAGGAAGGCGCAATGGTATGTCCCAATTGCCAACATTCCTACATGATCATGCAGGGCATACCGAACATGGCAAGTAACCTACAAACTACATTACAACAAATACTCACGCTGGGCTCTTGCAGCTTCTTGCAGAGCACGAGATATCAAAATAGGTAAACTAAGGGCTTTAATACGGCTCTCATTGTCCTAATTTATTATCTTCATCGGTTATTTCCGCCCTGCAAGCTCGTGTATGCTATGTGACCAAGGCCTCTGCTTGAAAATGCATTTAAAGATACGCTGCCCACCCCTGAAGACGATTGCCTCCTCGATCCGAACCTACCAACAGCGATTTCCCACCTCAAGCCACTCACTTGCGTAGCGAGCAGGTGATCACGTGTCACAGCTTTTGACTTGCCCAAAATGATAGATGTAGGTAAGCAAGCAACTCTAAGGCGTAAGCAAACTTATGCCCCAGCTGCTCCCATCGAAGAAACAGCCTCTCGATAACTAAATCTCATCCTCGGGCTTGATGAACAAGGCGATCCTCGGGCATGTAAAACTCACACTTCGTTCTAAAAAGCGACGGCGCTTACCGCCGCGGGGACTTTTGCAAACGACGGTAACAAAGAATTGATCGGCTAAACAATAAGCTGAGCATGATATGGTCATCTTCATGACACCTGCTTTCTACCACACCTAAGAAATACGCATATATCCGCCCTTCGATTCCCACCGCCGGCCACGAACGTCCACATCACTGATAATAAACATTCCTCATAAATACGGCACCTTCAAACGTCAAACCCACCATACTCGACACATCCAATTTTCTGTAGCTCGGCACAATGCAAACCGCAACCATCACTGGCGCCCCCATAGTCAAGGTTGGCCACGGCCTCGCCCTTGTTCGTACTCCCCTTCTCCCTCTAACATTAACTAACATCGACGTACGGCGCAGATGACATGGAACCCATCACGAAATTGGGGCATGCTAGATGCTCGCATACCTGCTGCTAACATGCATGTATGCGACCATCTGCACTGATAGGTCATCCGTGGTATGAAGTAGTATATAAGTGATGTATATGCTAGGCACATGCTATATACATACCAGGGTATTATGTCTATGGCATGCCAAATGTATCGGCTCCGGATTGGCGCATATCATTTGCACCGGTTAGACCCTTTCTAACAGGCTGGTAGCAGCTCGGTCATACACGCCCGTGCATGCCCATGGCATGCAATTTTTGACATGCAGGTAGATCCTACATGCGCTATTTGGAATGATTTATTCTCTACGGTCGGTAGGAGCGCTCAGGCTGTCACCAGTATGTTATATTCTATCGGTTAGGTAGTGAATATCATCCTACGCCAGGTAGAGGCCCATATATCAGGCTTCCTGTTTTGAATGGTATGATTTAATTGGTATGCCTTTTGGCTTAAATACATTCATT
>WSLN01000208.1:0-21905 GCA_019677355.1 Ceratobasidium sp. 370
ATCCTGTCCGTTTCCAGAATTGTCCATGTAATTCGGCACCAGGTTGTCAGAGTCCTGCGAAAAGATGAGTCGCAAGTTGCAAGACCAATGTAATACACGTACTAGGCGGCTGAATGTTCCGTTCAGGATCTCACCAACCCACGCTTTCAGATCCGACACTTGAGCGGACATGTTCCCAACCTGGGCCTTCTCAATGATCGTCGCAACGTTCAGCATACCCTTTGCGGCCCAGGCGTTTCCTGAGCGGCAGCCGGGTAGAACCTTTGGTCAGAGCTAACGCTACCGCCAAGAGAATGGATCATACCAGTAGCCCACAAGCCCTTGTCGTCAAAAGACTGCTTGGAGTCGCTGAAAATGTGTGCCCAAATTCCAGGTCCGGGAATGCGCAAGGCGTCGCGATACAAGCGACATTGGTCGTATGCGATTTGAAGTACGGTCTGATTCTGGGTTACTGCCCCGTATGTGGCGATGAAAGGGAACCTAGGACGGTGTGGATCAGTCAGAGAGTAGTAGAACATGGACTGAAGTATACTTACCCCATATAAACACCATCAGCCCTACATTAAATCGAAGCGTCAGTACTAGATATATGCGTGACACTTGGTCCAGACTCGCCAGTACGCCTTGGTAGTACCGCGATGTGAGATGGCGCCAGTAGAAGTACGCGGAGCGGTATATAAAAGCTACATTCTCCCAGCAATTAGTACGCATGTAAACTAGTCATCTCAAACAACACACATAGTCTAATTGCTTCCTTGCAGCCTCGGCAAGATAATCGGAGTGTGCGTTCTTGTAGAGTGATCCTTCGGGAGCAACATCAGCCTCGTTCTTGCTTCCAAAGCACAAACTCACCTATAAGCACAGCGAGCCCACTCGACGCGCCATCCAAAGCTGCGCCATCCAGCCCGTCGTTGATCTGCTGACTGAGACGGCCATCCGGGCTCTGCCTTACAGCTGCACTTAACCCGAACTGGACTACAAACAGAGGATCGCGTTTGCGAGCCGAGGCCGGGCATGGATATGAGTACGGCTTCACGGAGTCGTCAAAGCCATAGACCGAGTACTCTGGATAGTCCAGCTCAGCGATAGCATCCGATGCAGTTCCTTGCTCCCAACTAGATATTGCAAAGCTCAAGTTAATATACAGTCCGGAAGCGGGCCGGTGGCACTCACCTAGTCCTAATGGATGCGAGCATGGCGCTTTTTGCCTGATTGGCGTGTAAGAAGAACAAACTAGAAACAGAAGCTGAACTGACATACCATCTCGATTTTCTGGGCGTCTTTCTGCCAGTTCGTGTTGTACTGAGTGGCAGCGAGAGCGACAGGCAAAGCTGCCGCAAGCCCAAGTAGATGAGACCTCATAGTTGCAGGAGCTAGACTTGCACACGCAGAGAAAGAAGGAAGCAAAAACAAGAAGCAAAGGAGAGGAGGGAAATCCTAGGGTGTTGAAGGAGAGAAAGCGATGTCCATAGTATTTTATAGCAGCACGAAACGCTTCGGTTGCCGAGCAATCGAACCTAGAAGATGAGAACTAAATAGGAGTGAGCTCCAACCTTGACAGCAGATAATTCTCCATGTGTTTTGACTCGTCGAACCAGATTGCGGCACGCAAGCACTTGGCGGGCTAAAACTGTTCTGCTGACAGACTTGCTGCCATGCCGTGTCGAATTGTGCAGTAAGTGCAGGCATCCCACACTTAGCCAGCTGCCAAGCTCTCCTGTGCCAGCATGCTGCGTCCCTGTTTCCCAGCACGTCAAAACACAAGCCCCAGTTGCCAGCTCTGCCGCATATAGACAAATGAGCTGGGGGTGGCTCGGAGCAGCAATCCCGGTGTGATTAAACCCTACGAAAGCATTTACTCGCGCCAAGTTAGTAGGGTATTTCAGGAGTCTGCTCAGTTGACACTTGTTGGTAATATCGCAAATCAAATTACAATCAAGCAACATGCTCACGCTAGCTGGAGTGTGTTGGTAGCTGGCGCTCAAAGTTGGTTTAGAGGCTAGAATTGTTTAAGAGTGGTGGAGGGTGTTTGAGAGCATGGGATGTCAACTTCGGGTGGTAACTAAGAATCAGCACCAGTGTTGGTAAAATACAGCATTAATCTGGTTGCAGTAAGTGTTCTACCCAGGGTACCATGTGTCACTGGGATGCGTCTGGGGAAGTATATGCGATAGTATTGAACAGCCGGTAAGGCCCCAAACGAATACAATAGGGGAGGCTGGCTTGTGAACGAGCGATATTGACGATATGTTTGCATCAACGTAGCTGTAGAATATATCTGATTAAACTACACATCCTCTTCGGGGAATAGATCACACGATATTGGAATGTCAATTCGAGCATCACACAAGTTAAAAACAAGTTGGGCGCTTGTAACCCTGAAGCGAAACGGTGCGCCACCAGCAAGCGCCGTGTTGAATAATCGTGGGGTGTCCGGGGGCTTGAAGCTTTTGTCAATGTCGATGCAGGCGTGGGTTGTGGTGGCCTGCTGGGTGTTGCATGTGTCTGTGGACAGCTTCGGGGAATGTTGATATCGTTGCGTCCAATTTCATTGAGCATGGGAATACAAACAGGTCTGGCTCAGGGTAGTCATCAGCTCCTGTGTCTTGCGCTGTCCCGCAGCGCTTTCCTTTGACGCCCTCTTCGCCTGCACGTCCGCTTCTCATCCCTTCCCTAGCCACCGCCTCCGGGTTCCTCCTGCCCAGCAAGTAATCGAGGCCGTTGCCTTTGAATTCGTCAATTGGCTGGTTCCGCGACATGCAACCGGCCTCGAGGGGGTACCACGCGATAGGGCGTGCTTCCTGCTCACGACCAGCATCAGGCCCAAATAGCGCCCAAATAAACCCACCAGCTATAGCCGCTTGCCCCCGACCACATCCAAATCTTCACTCCCCCCTCCCGCGTCATACCCAAAAGCAAATTCGCTCCCTTCTTGCTGTCAACAATACCCGCATATCTGCGCTTTCGTTCAATAGACGTGCTTGACACAAACAGCAATGGACGACGACTCATCCTATATAGAGATGATCGACCGTTATCCAGGTCCAGATCCTGCCGCGCTCTTTCTTGCACCGATTCTAGTCTCCCATCCACCTCCCGCCCGACCGTTTGCATCTACTCAGGCACCCGCCACTCCGTATGTCTTGCATACCGCCTGTCTACACCAATCTTTTGCTGGTCAGTCTGTGCCTTGCCTTGAATTTGCTTTACGCTCATCCGGGTTCTTAATGACATGTCAGCTTCTTTTTCTGCACCACAAAACAACATTATGCTTTTTGACAAAGCTACGCTCGCCGCCACCAGGACAATGAGCGGTCACACAGACGCTGTCACATCCCTGAAGAGTGTCGAGATCCTGGCGGGCACTAATAGACGTGGCCTCATCAGCTGTGGAAAAGATGGCAGGATTAGGTGGGTAGGCTGGGGTGCTAGGGGTGCATATTTGTAACCTGTTGGTGGCCAGAATATGGGATGAGCGAACAGGCAGCGCAGGAGCTTTCACAGGTTGGTTCAATTTTTTCGCCGGATCACCCAGTTGTTGGCGTGATGCTTGACCCGACCTGAACTCTGTCACTCAAGTCAAGCCTTTCTTCCCCCTCTTTTCTTCCCGGCTGTTATCTCTTTTGTTTCCTATTAAGCAGCCTCTGGACAGAGCAGGCCGTTGATGTCCTTTGCTGTTTCGCCTGATGGCTGGACAATCGCCGCTGGAGCCGAGCTTGGAACGGACCCAACAGCGCCGGTACCTAGCGAAGCAGGTGAGTGAATGGTAGCACTGCAAGCCCTAGATCTCATCGGCAATCGAAGAGATGGATGCTCCAATCATTTTCTGGGATGTTCGAAACCCGACGACTCCAAAATGGACGCATACCAGCACACATTCAGACGACGTGACCCAAATAGACTTCCATCCTACTCTCGGTAGTGGTGCGCCTGGCGGGATGCTACTTAGTGCTAGTGCAGACGGCCTGCTCGCGCTCACGTCTGTCGATCAGCCCGACGAAGATGAGGCGGTCCAGTTTGTCGGCAACTGGAATACGAGTATCGCGCATGTTGGTTGGACAGTGCGCCCCGAGGAAATCACGAGCGGAGACCCCATGAACTTTAAAATCTGGGCTGCGAGCGATATGCAGACTTTGAGTGTTTGGAGCGATGAGGTATGCTGTTGTTCTTTTGGTCGTGAGTGTTTTGACCATATTTTTGCAAAATAGCTTGGGTTGGAACACGACTACGGCGACCTGCGAAGAACTAAAATCCCGCAGACTTGGGAATCCGATTATTTGATCAACGCACAATGGTTCGGGTACACACATACCATGCCTTGGGAGTCAAATGCCCTGGGTCTGTGGTGCGGGAACAACAAGTATGATGGATTTTTTGAAAATTTGCGCCTATATTTACCGCCATTCTTTGCCAAACAGAGGGGATATCGGTCTTGTTTCCGTACAGGACACCCTTTCCTGGAGATTGGATCGCGTGCTTTCTGGTGGGCACACAGGCGTTGTAAGGACGTGCACTTGGGACCCGATCGTAAGTATCCTTACGGTCCTATGGCAATGCACTTCCAGTAATCGATACCTACCCTCAGTCCCATGTGTTAATCACCGGAGGTGAAGATTCCCGCCTCAACTTATGGTCCACTTCGAACGGATCTACAGGGGATTCAATAATGACCCCTCACACCATCGTTCCTTCTCCCGTATACAGCCAACACTCCAGCTCGGGGTATTATCCTCAGGGTAGCGTCGAACCACGCCCTTCGAGCGGGGCAAGTACGGTAGTGGCAGGGCGTAGCCCCGTAATGGGATCCATGTCCAGGGGGCCCGACAGCCCCGTCGCACCCGGGCCTGGAATGGCCCCTCAAAAACGCGAGTCGAGGCTATCGATATCTCGATATCAGCCGTACGCAAGAAAATGAAACAGGCGCGGTGGGCGGACTTTCATGACGGAACGGGGCCGGTGGTGCGAGGTTGGGTGATAATATGATCTGCACGCCAGGCGCGATGTGAATAGGAGCGCGTGCGCAGGTTGCTCTGCGCCAGCAGGAAACCAGGGATGTTCTCTTGCTTTTTTGATCCATGTTTATTCATTTGGCTTCAGATTTCAATGTAATTACTACACACGGTGCCCACGAGTAAACATGATCCTCTGAGAGATGTTCACCTGGTGGATGCTTTGAGGTGCTTTAGAGAAGAGATTGGATATTATGATCGGTTGAATTACCAAACGAGCATGGATTTCCTTTTGTGGCCGACGCTATCTGTTTGTCCACCACCACAACCAACTCAACTAGACCGCATTTCGCTATTCCTATAACAAAAACAAGCTACTAAGTCCGAGGCGCACTCCTCCACAGGCTTATCGTGTTATAGAGGGAACCCCATTCACCAAGCATCGGCCCTAGGTCGGAATATTATCATGTCCACAAGCTGTAGTGCATCGGTTGCAGTCCCGTCTCACAAACGCATCGACACAGAAACGACCAGCGCAATCGAGATATCTGGATGGTGTCTGACCACTACATCCATGCCCATCTCCAACGGAGCCGAAGTCGACGCCTGTCAGGCAGGGGTTGGCATTAACCCACCCGAAATGCTCTTTGGAAACAACGCGTTGGTGTTGGAATGGTTTGGCCCCGAACAAGCCAAAGATGGAGAGAAGGCAGAAGGGGAGAGAAAGCCGGTGTGGCGGTATGAGTTTAGGGCGCAGGATGCGCTGAAGCGTGTCCACCAGGGCCCCAGCCAGCCCGGTGACGGATGTGTAAAGGTTGGGTACTCGGAGGCATGGCTAAAGAGTCGGTCAGTCCAGAACAACCTTTTATCGGCAAGCATCTTCTCGCTCACTTGGTTGGTGTGGTAGAACAGGCCCAACCGCAGATTCACCCATGCCGGAAACGATTGAAGTAAAACCCTACGATTGGACATATACTCCAGTTTATCCAGGCCATGCGAGTGTACCCGAGGCTCTCGACAATGATGGGTTCCAGCGTGCCGACCCAGAGAATCCGCGACACGAGATACCGATCGCTGAACTCCAGCGCCAGGATCCGATTCTGTTTTATGCAGAAATTCCGTTGTATGAAGATGAACTACATGATAATGGTCTGTCTGTGCTTACTATCCGTATTGTGGGTTCATATTTCTCCTCCTGTGCGGCCGCTCTAACGGTGCCACTCTTTGCCAGAGAGTGATGCCTGGGTCACTATTCGTTCTTTCGCGATTCACGCTCCGCGTTGATGACGTTCTCTTCCGCAACTTTGATACGAGGATATATCATTCATTTTCGGGGTCGCCTTTGGTAGTACGCGATATCCGTGGGTGGGAGGCACCTTACAAGACGCTCAGACAGGTGAGAGGCCCTCTAAATCCGTTTGAGGCATACAGTTTACGTTCCATGTAGCTTTTGCCCAACCCTGAGGACTTGACGCCCTTGACCGACCCACAGTGGATCGCGCGTATGCTAGCATCGTTACCCGAGTCGATGACTATGGACAAGTCGGGCAAACGTGGTACAGGATGGAAAGGATTGGGAACTCGAGTTGAGGTGCTGGAGCTCAATAAGCTAGTAAATGCTGGGCTGGGGGAGCTCGCTGGGAAAGTGGAAGGGCTTCAAGTTAAAGACTGAGACTCCTGAACCGGTTCATACAGCAAAATAGCATATACAAAGCTTCAAAACATGGTTGATCTGAAATCCCGAGATTGGCAGACAATCCAGTTCAGGCGAATCGAGCAGCGCCCGATTATCGCTTTCCTTTTGCACCCCTGCCTTTTGCTTTTCCAGTTCGACCACCATCACCCGCCTTCTTCATGCTCTTTGCTAAAGCAACTCCTCCAGCACCCTTGCTCGCGTGCCGGATCGCTTTCCGCACGTTAACCAGTCCATCCCTGCCAGACCGTGCACTCTCTTCTGCCTCGGCATCTGTTCGTGCCCGTTTAGACTTGGGAGGGTCCCGCTCCAATTTCTTGATGATATCCAGAGATGATTTCTTCTCCGCCTCAACAGGTGCCTCGTTTGGCGCAAATTGACGCTTAACGCCTCGGAGCTTAGTATCCCCGTCGAGCTTTTTATCAAAGCTACATGTGAATTTAGTCAAAGATAGTAAACAGTTAACGCTTTGACTTACCGGCCCATGCTTGCTGTTGATGTACGAGTCACAGCAAGTGTTCGGCTCAACTTGGCCTTGGCCTCTCCCCGTTCATGTTGGCCGCTGGCGGCAGCGTTGCTCAGATTTTTCTCCCGCTGCTTTTCGTTCTTTGCTACTCGAGCCTTACGCTCCTTCCGAGCCTCCAAGGCAGGATCATAGTCGTCCGCTGTATCAAGTGAAATTAATTTAGTCCCAACTGGACGCTGAATTGTAGGCTCACGAGCATTATCCGGTACTTCGTGTATCCACTGCCCCTCCTTATCCTTATTCTTCCCATTCCAACCCCACCGACTGACCCATTCCTGACGCTCCTCGTCCCATTCTCGCCGGTCACGTCTGGTCTTTTGTATCCCTTTAGCTGCAGCAAAGCGCTCCCACTTTGTTGGTGGTTTGGGTTTCGGAAGAGGCTTCGCTCGAGGGAGCCCGGTCGTTGGTGGGGGCAAGGTCGCTATGGGTCCGTCCTCTGAGGACTGAGTGGGGAGTCCAAATAATGCGCCGAGAATGACCTGCGCGCCGTCACGAGCTACAGCCTGAAGGTGGGCTTCCAAGTTGGCGCTACAGGTAGACTTAGCTAGATTCCTTGTATCAACCTGGTAATTACTCACTTGTACTCCTCAGTATCAATGGGGTTCGTGTCGAGTGCAGTCAAGAGTCCAACATCCACCTGGATCGGTATGTCCTTCTCGACGGTTACGGCCTTCCTGCCGTGGAATTACCTATTATTAAGGTGGTAGAAACAAAACTTCCGCCTCACCTTTTCGACGATTCTGCTGCAATGATTGCGCTCACATCCATAGCTGCCGTGGTGGATTTCCCAGAAATTTGGACAGGAGCTAAGCGCCGAAGAACCACGAGACCAAACAAATACCTCAATGTGGCTCGTAATGTCAACCACCACTGGCACAGCAAACTTACTTTGTTAGGCTAGGGTTATTGCTGTGGCTCTAATACAACTCAGTCCTAGCGCTTGCTCTGGTTCCTTCGAACAATGAGCTTATTTACTAACCCAATTACCGAGCTCGAGCCCCACACCAAGGCAAAAATCAGATCTACGCAAATACTGACGTCTCTGCCTCACCTAATATCAGAGCTTGTTCAAAACTCCCTAGACGCTGGAGCCTCCCACGTCGAGGTCGGGCTTGACCCCACAGAATGGGAATGCTGGGTACGAGACGATGGTCAAGGCATGTCCGCAGAAGGCCTAGGGATGTTAGGGAAAGGACACGACCAAGGTCGATACAGTATGTAGGATACGCCCTAGTACCACTTGGGTTGTTTCGCCTGACGTAGGGCTATAAGATACCTCGAAAACGTACGACAACGCTCACGTCGGGTCGAGTACATTTGGGTTTCGTGGTGAAGGTGACGCATCTTATTGGTGTGAAGGGGCTCCTGTCTAATTTAGTATGATTAGCGCTTGCATCTGCTATGGAATTGTCCTGCCTAGAAATCTCTTCGCGCACAGTCCGCTCTCGAGAAAGCAGATCGGTTATCATCAAGGTCTGGCTCACTCAATCCCGTAGCCGTTGCGTCACCGTTACAACTAGTAGCTGCAGGGAGGCGAGCGATTATATCTCGGACCCTCTGTACGATGGAGGAGGGAACGGCCTGGAACGACAGTCGTCGCACGGGATATATTCTACAACGTAACTGCTGAGCGGCAAAGTCCCCTTTCAACCATACTGAAAACGCCTCATCCAGATTCCCGTCCGGCGCAAATCTCATCCGAATTCCGCACGCACTCTCGAGCTGGCAAAAAAGGAGCTTGAAACTCTGGCCTTGGTGTTCCCGCATGTATCTTTTTCTATGGACCACACTCGCGCCGGCCAAAAGAATAGAATTCTTACGATACCGCGAGTGAGTACTACAGAGTTTTGGATCGCTGATCTAATTATTTTACTTGCAGACCGCCTCCTCCCTGGCCACATTTCGTGCTTTATACGGGAGGGCTTTAGTCGAGGTGTGTGCCTAAGGTTCAGTTTGATCACCAACAGCTCAGAAGCTTGATAGCACGCGGAAGAAATCAACTTGCGCTCGGAAGATTTAGGACTGGAAGGCTTCATAAGTCTGGGAGGATCGCAGTCAAGGGTTAGTGTACAAATTGGTGTATGTACGTGCCCGTTAACCAAGTTGATTATGTTCGAATTAGGGGTTCCAGAACTTTTGTAAGTGCTCACTGTATGTACGAACGCATATATTGACGTTTTGTAGATGTCAACAGACACCCCATGGCTTTTGGCGACATTCAACGAGCGGTTGAAAAATGCTTTGCTTCTAGCACATTTAGTCGGTTTGTGGGTTTTTATATGCTGCCATTTTCTGCGCAATCGCTTATCCATGACAGGCTTCAGATGAGCGGACTGGACCTTATAATTTGCCCCGTCAGCCGGATTGTGCCATCACGCAATTCTAAACTAATACTGTTTTGGGCAGATACGCGTCGCTCTCCCAAGAAGGTGGAAAGGAAGCCAATTTATGTCCTCAACCTTTCTATCTCGCCTTCGCAAGTGGACAACTTTGTGGAACCGGCAAAATCGATGGTTCAGTTCCAGGTGCGTATTACACGAAGCCGCCTTATTCATTTAACTTTACCCCCCTACGTCTGATATTCTAGGATACAAATCGGGTACTAGCTTTTGTTTTGGAAGTTGTCAACCGCTTCCTAGACCGGAATAATCTTCTCTCAACACAACCACGTCCTGCAGAGACTAGCCTAGGATCCCCCCGCAAACGGCTTCGACGCGAGGATGCTCAGTCAAGCTCAAGGTACAGCCAGCAAGACCATTTCGTTGGAAGCATGCCGAATGTGCGGGAACGAGCTTTACCACCCCATAAGCTCCCGGAGACAATTTCGTCTCACCCCGCTCATATTATTGCTAGCGCCGACGGCCCCCCGGCCATCCTCGATGATTCTGGCTATTTTGAGTGGACAGATCCCTCATCTGGGGAGTCTTTTCTTGTGGATTCGAATTCGGGAAACTCGTTTCCAAGAAATCGGCTACCAGATCATATTCGCAAGGGCACACCTACCTCAGCCGGTGGCGTAGGCGAGGATGTTGAGACGCCTTGTTTTGACCGCCGCTCGTTGAGGACTGGTAGCCTTGGTTCGGAATCGCGAGCGGAGAAACCGCACAAAATCCCGGAATGGTTGGTCAAAGCAATGCAGGTAAGTGGTATTATATGTCCGGGCACGCATTTATGATAATTTACCAGGCAATTGCACAGCAAAACCCCACCTTTCACTTTACAGAACCAGAGGTATTTTCTACTAGGTCCATCGACCCTAGTGTCCAACGGCCAAGACCCCATGCGCATGCATTCACGTCTTGGGGGAACATATATACCTCCAATCTCTCTCAATCTTCCAAACCGGCCTCGGACACGTTTTCCACTGGCGACTTGAAAAGTGCTCAAGTTATCGCTCAAGTCGACACCAAATTCATTGCCTGCCTTCTCCAACGTCCAGATCGCATCTTGGCGTTGGTCGACCAACACGCCGCAGACGAACGCGTTCGTGTTGAGAGATACCTGAAAAGGCTGTGTGCTGGGTTCCTGCGAGGAGAAGTGGAAGTGTTGAAGATGGAGAAACCGAGGCGAGTCCTGCTGACGCGAAGGGAGGCGGAGATTCTGCAAGGACAGGGTGTACTCGACTCACTTGAGAGATGGGGGTTGTGGCTCGAGTTGAATGTGCCAACTTCGCAGCAAGGCCCCTCCACCCAGGATTTTGAGTTTGCCCAAGTAGACGTGACTGGTGTGCCGGACGTAATCGCTAGCAAAGTGAGCATCATGTTTTGTCCAGGAATAGTTGCACTGATTCTGCAAGTTATAATAGTTGGCGGCCGAGCGTGAACTGGGTGCATTTGTTAGATCCATGGTAGCGACAGTCGAGACAAATGAGTCTACCCCTTGGCCTACCGTCTCTTCCAATGACCAAGGCGACAAAGATTGGGTAAAAGCGCTGCGGTACTGCCCTGCACCTCTATTGGAACTTGTGAATTCTAAGGCATGCAGAGGTTCGTAATTGTTCCCCCTGATGGGCTTTATTTTATCATTATATTGGGATAGGCGCTATCATGTTCAACGACCCTCTTGACCTCAGCCAGTGCGAGCATCTGATACAACAGTTGTCTGAAACTGTCTTTCCATTTCAATGTGCTCACGGAAGGTAAGTCTGTCAAGACGACGAAATACCGCTTGGGATATCCATGATTATGATAGGCCATCCATTGCTCCTTTGACCAAGGTAGCTGGTCCAAAGCCGCGGCCAGTCGTTGTCGACTGGGAGGCGTTTGATCAGGATGACAAGTGAAATGTCGGATATAAGCATGTACATAAGCACCGACTGGAGCTGTATGTTACCTTTCACTCGAGAACGCCATCCGATGGCCTACGTCATTCCTTAGATGACGATATCGCACGGTCACAAGACCCCCGGTGAAACCTATAAAACCCGCGCGACCCGCCGCTCGTGGCACCCGTCACCATCACCTGTTGATTTACCAGCTCCCACTACTCGCGCATATAACTATGGCAAAGGAAGCCACCATCGTCATTTACAAGCCTTCTACTCAAACCACTGAGGAGTTCGTTGTGATTGTTGACCCTGTGGAGGTATGATAGCGACCTAGAGCTTGTTTAAAGAAATCTGACTTGGATCTATGGGGATCTAGCACAAGAAGTATAAAGATGGAGGTCAGTGTCTCCGCATCGCATGGTCGTCGTCCTAACCTAACACGATTCACGCCACAGACACGTAAGATTAATCTCGACGGTGTCTCAGTCGAGCTCTGATTTTTTTGTAGCTCTGTCGCACTCGCGTTGATCGTTGACTGTGAGTTATCCTACCGTCCCGAACGTACTGCACTTACTCATATCAAATCACGTCCAGCGTTTGACGTCTTCCATTCCTCCACTGGTCATACCGGCAAGCTTGGCAAGGCGTCCAAGCAACAGCTCGAATCTACTTTCGGTACTTCCCGAGGTGAAGAGGCAATCAAACAGATTCTCGACAAGGGCGTTGCAAAGACTGTTGAGGGCTTCGCGTCCAAATTTGGCGATACCAACCTTGCGCGGTGAGCACATCCCGAGCATTTAGTTGGCGTTTCTCACCGGTTTTCTTTGCAGCGGAAGCGGAGACCTCTCGTCGCGTGGAGCCTCTCGGTAGATTTGCTTTCCGTTGACATTTTTGGAGTACCTGGGTTGTACAAAGCTGTTGCCTGCATTCCATAATAAACCAAATTGAACTGAATGACGATTCCCACGTGACTTGGCTGGTTGGTCAGCATAGCGCCTAGCCGATCTTCCATCTGCTTTGCTTTTCTGCAACGGCCTGTTATTGTTATTCTGCTTGAATGTTTTGAGAGCCACAGTATACTGGTCTACATTCCCGCACTGAGCCTCATCTACTCTAGAGCTTGTAAATTTTATGCTGGGGCGGCAAAGGATCCCATCGCCGAATGCTTATTCTGCACACACGCGACTGCTTAGCATTGCGTCTCTTGTGAGAGTTTGGCTCAGCACTCTCCATGAATCCGTTCACGCAAATTATTTACCTGGATACGCTCGGCGTGGTCGCTTATTGCCTGCCTCTAGAGAATCCACCTGTTCTCTTGTAACAGGGGCGTTCAGACGCACATCTTTCAAATGTAGGGGTTTAAAGCGTGAAAAATGTGAGCCAAAAACACTAAGCCCTCGAGTAAACAAATAACCATAGAATCTTATTGTTCTCATCCTCAGACTCACGGGCCGCACAGCGATTGATTCCTCAAAAAAATGCCACCGTGCCATGCGGGGGTCTCGTGTCCTTTAGAGTCGCGTACTCCCAGGGCTCGTTGACCTCGATCGCTGCGAGATTATCTTACAGATACTACACTAGCAGTTCCCGCAATTCAGCACGCCAAACCTTCCCTAACGGGCCGTCTCTCGATCCAGATGGAATAGACGGAAGAGTCGAAGGCGAGGATCAGGAGGAACATGTGGCAAATCAGAGTTTTGGGAAATGTGAGAATTTATCACCCCTGTCTATCTATTTTTCACTCCCGCCTAATGTGGGGCTTGATGGGATGATTTAGTGCCACCAGACACTCCTCAAACACAAGGCGTTAATGACCAGGATGCACCCTTGGATAGCTCGGCTAATTCATCTAGCAGCTCTTCCAATGGCCCCTTGCCTACCAGGGATCAAGATGAGCAGCATTCGGCCCGCACGCTATCCACAACCGAGCTTTCTTTGCCGGTTCTTGTACAGCAATTAATCAGTCTGGACTACAGAGTTCTATCTGGTGAAACAGCATGGTCATTCTGGGAGGAAATAAAATCAAGCGGTCTGATCTACCATGTCCCTATGTATTTCATAACTCGTTTCGCTGGGGCCTTAGCGAATGCTATCCAGGATACGCCTCGGGTATCCTCATGTGGGGAGGTGGACCCGCGACTTCCACGACTTGACTCCGTGCTAGACTATTTGTCGACATCCCGACGACATCTCGGGAATTGGGTCATGGTCGAGCTTGCGTCTGTGCGTGTGCAACGTGCTCTCTTGTACGATCGTAGTTCTGTGACGGATGCGCGTGCCGAGCTGGATACCCTATGGTCATACAAAACGCTTGACACACCTAACTTTCCAGCAGCTACATTTCGAGCCGTTCGCTTTGTCGTTCAAACCCTATCTGATCTAACCGAGATATCTGAAATATTGGTTGACTATTGGGGCGCGGTTTATCCAGCTCTCGTCCAGAACGTTGGTTATACGGGCCAAGTTCCGGGGGGGTTTTACGAGGCGTCTTCTCTCAGAGAAGTGGTTTGGAAGAGTTTATCCAGTGAGACTAATCTGTGGCTATGGTTCTCCGATCGGTTCTCGCACTGGGAACGCAATCGAGGCGAATGTTTAGCATTACTAGTTCTCGCCTTTGCCGCCGACCGCCAACTTGCACCGGAAACCGCCAACACGTACGAGCTGGTCTCAAAGCTTGGTGTTACAGTCCCACCAACTCTGTTACGAAAAACCATCGGCGTGCTCATCGATAACGAGCAGTTTGCGATTGCCTTGAAGGCGTTGGACGTTGACACGAGGAATTCATCTAAGCGCAAAACCCACTATCGACTTCGAATGCGTCTCGCAGCAGCGATGGGCGATACGGCGATGGCGGAGGACGTATACAACCTCATGAACCAGCTCCAACTTGCGGATCATATCGATCAAGTGTTACTCCTCCAAGCCGATGCACTGCATGGCAACAAGGAGCGTGCTGTAGCACGTTTCAACGAGTTTTTCCCACCGGCTCCGGGAAAATCGACTACCAGGCCAAACATTTATCACTACTCTGCGGTTATTTCAGCATTTGCCCGATCCGGGGACGAGGCGGGCGCGTCCCAGTGGATCAAACGTATGGCGAAATCAGGGATTGCCCCTGACGCACCGTTGTACAACATGATCTTACGGACATTCGCACTCCGAAACGACATCACTAGCGTCGCGGGGGTGCTAAAACGCATGCAGAAATTGGGTATCAAGCGCGATAAACGAACAATTACGACGTTGGTGTCCATGTATGCTAGGCGAGGCGATCCGGAAAGCGCGGAACGAGTCATACGTAACGCACTTGCAATGCCTGGGTTTACGCCTGATCGGAAGCTGCTCAACAGCCTGCTCAGTGCGCACGTCAACGCAGCCTCGTGGCGGGGCGTCATTCGCGTCTTTGACTGGATGGTTTCGATGAAATCGCTCGATCTACGCCCAGAGATCGACACCATGAACAACGTACTCAAGGCTTATGTTTATATGGGTGCCCCATTCTCGGCTGTCTCTCGCACATTTGACAAGATCAAAAAATTTGGTCTTCGTCCGAACACCCGAAGCTATCTTATGCTCATCCAATCCGCATGCGACATTGGCCTGATGGACGCCGCTTGGGACGCATTCAATGAACTAGAGCGGACGGCCACAAAGCAGTACGACCCCGTCAACGTGTACATCCTCACGCTCATTATGGGGGGCTATTTGCACAACGGCGACAAGACCCAGGCCAAGATAGTATATGAGGAAATGCAGGCCCGGGGGATCCAACCAACCGCGGTGTCGTTTCGCGTAATCCTTAGCGCATATTCAAACGAACGTACCGAGGAGAGCCTGATGGCCGCAGAAAAGTTCATGGCCTCGCTTCTGGAATCGAGCCCTGGTGAGGGTGAGGGGTGGAGGAAAGCCACGAGTGTGCGCGGCGACCCAATTATGACCGTGTTTGCCCCTTTACTCGTGGCGCATGGGCGTTCGTTGAACCCACTTGAGGTCGAAGCCAAATTCCGCGCGATGCTCGAGCTTGGGGCGGAGCCTACAGTCGAATCCTTCACATTTCTGATCGATACTTATCGGCGCGTTGGGGACATCGACTCGGTGACCGAAGTATGGGAACAGCTGTACAAGTTTGCGGTCAAAGACCACCACGCCCAGATTGAGCCGACCCAGAAGTCTGGTGCGCCAGCTACCATCACGAGCCGGCGCTCTAACGTGCTCTCTATTGCATTATCCATTTATATCGATGCTTTATCCCACGCTGGGCGACATCAAGACATCGCACGTGCATGGCAGGCGGCCAAGAAGGACGGGTTCTCGTTTGACTCGCACAATTGGAACCATTTGGCAATCGCTCTCGTTCGGGCGGGGGAACCAGAGCGTGCGTTCGAAATCGTCGAGCGTGTGTTGATTCCATACAGCCAGTACACCGACCGGGCGATCCGGGCTCGCAACCGTACATCTCCTTCACTGCTGACCGAGGACGAAGAGCCAAAATCTGACAAGGCTACCAACGAGACGACGATTGTCAAGCCTCGCGAACGCCCGCGCGTTATGCGCTCGCTCACCGAGCGTGGCGTGAACAGCATGCTGGAGGAAGAAGACACCGACCCAACTGACATGGTCCACTCGTTGCACATCTTACATCAGATCTCGCCTGCGTATAACCTGTGGATTCCGCACGAACGAACACTTGTGGAGTTGGCCATGGCCGCTCGACGGCTGAAACGAGGCCTGATGGTCACCGCGAGGAGGCCAGCCTCACATGAGCCTTCGCCGGTCGATGAAGTCCATTCAGAGGCTGCCTATGGGATTCTGGACCGCATTAAACAGGAGAGTCCCAATGCATTACACGCGAGCCTGGTCGCGTTGACCAGGGTGCGGAATTCTGTATTCGATGATCAGGACACAGCCTTTACGTCTGAATGACTGGACCCAATTGAATTGACCCGCATGTAGTAGCTATCGCTTTTTTGCATGTCTGACCAAACTTGTACGCATCTAATCTATGCATACTGTAACCACTCATAATTAAACCAAGACAAGAAGACTAGTCTGAGTCCGTGTATCGATCCAGCGAGAATTAGTTGCTCGCTTGAGAGTCATCCGAGTCCCCACCTTCCGAATCCCCTTCCGAGTCGCTTCCACCCCCACGGCCTTTGCGCCCCCTCTTTTTGGAAGACGCGCCAGGATTGCGGTTCCTGAGCGGAAGCTTCTGGCCTTGTGTTCCAAACGCTACCGACAGTGGCGTCGTCTCTTCAGGAGCAAGAACGGAAAATAGGTCAGATTAGCTCCCATGCAAATGAAATGGAGCCGTGGGATGTGGCACGAACCGGGTACTCCAGGGAATCGTTTCGCGGAATAGACGGTAAAAGCTTGGGTGAACGTCTGCGCAAGCACGGGCGCAGATGTGGTCGTGACATGTGTGGCATGGGCGTTGGGAGCCGGAGGTCTGTAAGCGCATAAATGGATCGGAAAGCGAATAACTTCAAGTCAGCAAGCGAGGCAAGGACACAGTGGGTAAACAAACTTACGCGCCAACATTCATCAGTCTCATGCGTAATCTAAACGTCCCTATAGACCATATGAGATAGGTTTGTCAACACTAGTGTCACTTGGAGGATCCAGCGCCTGTTCTTACCCTCAGTTCGCACCGATAAGTCTTGAAAGAGGAAAAAGATCCCAGGCTGCTCTTCTGCGTCGACTAGTCTTGATGCGTTGGCTGAGAGTGGCCCCACAAGTGTACGGGTGTACTGTCCTCCCACAGTGGCTGGCCCAACCTCGTGCTGGGCTGCAACGGCGGCACCGTGCAACGCAGCAGGCGTCTGTACATAATAAGAAGTCCCTGCTGCACCACTCGGATACCCGCTTTCTTCGGGATACGTTGGCCCGGGGGCAGAAACGGGGGGAGGATGGTGAGAGTGCGGGTGCGGGTGCGGGTGAGGGGGCTGCTGCAACGATGGGTCAATGTACCCTGGATTTTGGCCACCGTATCCCCATTGTGGCGGTGGCGGCCCAGGGGGGTACGAGCGCTGGTGCGAATGGGGATGGGGAGGGGGCGCATGCTGCGGGTGGGGACTTGGAGATGACATCAAGGTACCAATCGACGGTAAAGTTTGATATGGCGCATGTTCCGGAGGAGCTGGGCCTGGCCCCGGGGCTGGAGGAGCGTTGCTCGCGCCGCCGCCTGACGGATAGGGGGGTGGCCAGTTGCCGCGCTGTTCCTCGTATCCGCCTGGGTATTGAGTCTGTGTATGCGGCTCCTATGTGACGTGGGTGGAAGAAATGAAGTTTTAACGAGGTGTTATTGCCAGCAGAGAGCGTCTGGTCGACGTACCTCTGGACGCCCGGGATAGGCTGCGCTTTCGGGCCTAGAGGGTGGATAGCCAGCGGCGTCTGGGCGTTGGGGATAGCCCGGGGCGTCATCGGCCCCCCTAGACGGATATCCGCCTTCTTGACGAGGTGGGTAGCCTGTTGGGACTGCATTCGAGGTCGAGGGTTGTGGGTCGTAGGGTGCGGCGGGTGGTGGAATGTTGTATGCAGTGGTGGGGGGCCTTTTGATGCGACGGCTCGGGTATGAGTTGGTTGCGTGGCCGCCCGATGATGGGTGGAGCACAAGGTTCATCTCCTCAGTGCCGGATTCCGACCAGAGGTCGACGGTTACTAAGAAAAATGCGATATCAATATCGCTATTGGGGCGGCCGTCGGATGAAGACGCGAGCAGAAGTCAGGGGGCGGGTAATCATTTCGAGTCAAAACGATACCACTCACTCGGCGTCTACAAAACTGTCATCCTGGCGTCGGACTACCATCTTTGCGACAGCAGCCGGTGCCAAGGGTCTTCGGTCCTGGACACGAGGAAGCCCGGTAAATCAATGCATGCGTTGGATATTGAGCCGAAACGCGCCTTGTCTCCAAAACCACACATGCGTGCACGCAGCGGGTGCTGCACGACCTGGAGGGAATAGTGCCTGAAATACAGATGGTAGGTGAGGTGGCAGACGCAACGAGGAGTGCTTACAGGTTGCCTTGCCATTTGCCCCAAGACTCCATCTGCGTACCTGGGGGGTTCATGGGATCATGCGCCTTGAAGGTCTTTCTGCTGCGCGTCCGTGGCGCAGGTACAGAGGACTGCATCGGGACAGAATGTAAATAAAAGAGAAAAATTTGGAGAGCGCAAGGCTGGCGCAGAACGCAGGGCGGGGCGCAAGACCCAAGAAAATTTCAGAAAAGCTTAGGAAGCCGTTTGTTGGACGCAGAGGCGCGCTGGCGCTTTTAGAGTGCGTCGGCAATAGTTTATGGGGTGTGGTGGAGTGTTTAGTGGATACGAGAAAGGGTGAAAGGAGAGGCGCTCGCTATGTCATGGCTCGAGCCAAGAAAGGAGAAGGGCGACGCTAGGCGACAGAGACGTGGGTGGGGGGAAGAAGTACCGCGTAGGGGTGGTTTTCCGGGGCCAGGCAAATACGGAATCGCACGGGAAGGGAGAACGGAGAACGAGCTGGACTCACGACTGATTGGGCAGAGGACTAGCTTGGAAATGGAGTCGATTTGCAGTGGTTCTAATCGGTCTTGTGAAGGGGATTGGCGAACGCAAAGTGCGGGGCCCACCCGACGGAGTCCTGGCAGACTGGGTGCCTAGTGGTAAGTTAGCATCAGTGGCTGCCGCTCTCAAGAAGGGGAGCCGCATCACCGTGTGCGGGCCGGCTCGGGGGGGTATCGGGGACAATTACGCAGCGGCCACTCGTGTTTGCCAAACGCACGAGCTACAATGAACACAGTAAATCGGATGCGCGGTCGGACGTACCAATGTCGCTACCCTCACCGTGGACGGCCAACTCAAAATCACGGTTCTCAAACACCCACCCATCGTACGCTCGACTTCCATATGCGGCATATTCAATTTCAAACCCCATGCTGCAGCGCTTAGCGCGACAGCTCAACACCGACCGACCACCATGGCCGACTCCGCCTATGCAAAAAAGGAGCTCCTTGAACTCATCAAGGTCGGCGACAACAAATGTCTGTCTTTTGTGACTCTCTTTTGGCGCCGCACTGACCTCTGCCCAGTTTGCGTCGACTGTGGCGCTCCTAACCCACAGTGGGCCAGCCTGGGTGTCGCTGCATTCATCTGTCTCAGCTGTGCAGGTACGTATCCCTTTATCTCCGGAGATTAATCACTGATTTCATCCAGGTGTCCACAGAGTGCGTAGCCTCTTGCCTTTCCTAGTTACCCCCGCGCACACTTAGTACTCTGACCGCACGCTAGGGCTTCGGCGTTCACATTTCGTACGTCCTCTTCTTTGTGTCCCTCACAACCGTTTTGTACTACTTCTATCTACTCTCCTGCCTTCCGATCATTCATCCGAGTGCCTTGTCACCCTGTGACTTACCATTTCCTGTGCCTCTAGCTTTGTGCGGAGCTGCACAATGGACACCTGGTCGGCCGACCAGCTCGCCCGTATGCATGTGGGTCGACTTAGCAACACTTGTCCCCGTCCTGATTGTTATATGAATCTGGTAGATCGGGGGCAATGGCCCCTTCAAGACGTTCCTAAAGGAATACGAGCCAAAGGAAGTCGGCGGATTCCATGAGGGCATGCCTCTCCATGACAAGTATCATTGCTGGGCTACTACCCAGTACCGCGAAATGGTTCGCTTCGTTTTTCTTTCTTTTTATCCGATAGATCTGACACCAACCCTTTCTTCAGCTCACTGCGAAGCTCGCTGGGCAACCCTGGGCTCCATCTCTTCCCACCGAATCGACTTCAGACATGGCCTCATCTGGCACGCTCCGAAAAGCGAGAGTTAATACAAGGGGTGGCTTGTCTGCAGGAAATAGCCGAGATACCTCCGTGTCCCCTGCGCCTACGCCGGTCGACCGCAAGACAGCGAACGAAGCATACTTCTCGTCTCTGGGAGAGGTATCTATACTTCTCGCCTCCTTTGATCCAACGCTCAGCCCCGCACCTCTAGACCAACGCATCACGTCCCGACAACCTTCCACCATCCCAAGGCGGCCGCTATGTTGGCTTTGGGTCAACCCCATCCCCCCAGCCCGGCTCCTCTAATCCCAACTTTGGACTTTCAAGCGCGGCCGCGCCCACGCTCGCAGATATCCAAAACGACCCAGGTGCAGCGCTCGCAAAGGGCTGGGGATTCCTCTCCACTCTCGTTACGACGGCCGCACGCGCAGCCAACGAATCCGTCGTCCAGCCAGGACTCGAACGTGCACGCGACCCGGCGCTCAGAGCAGTGGTTGATCAGTACACTGCCCGTGCCGCCGAGCTCGGACGAGGCGCAAACGACTGGACGAGGAAAGGGTTGGGTGTGGACGTCGCGGGTACCGCGTCAGGCGCTTGGTCGAGCCTACGTGGCGGGGCTGGTGGACCTGGCGGGCACGGTGGGTATGGGCGTGTGGATGAAGCTGGAGGCGCGAGCGCAAGTGGGTGGGATTCATATAGGGATGACGATCACGACACCGGTGCCATGGTTGGAGCGAATGGGGCTAATGATTGGGGCAAGGATGACTGGAACAAGAGTTGGTCAACGACTGACAATGCCCCATCTGCTGGTACCAAACCTGCTGTGTCGAAAGCACCAGCTGCTCCAGCAAAGAAGGATGACGAGTGGGAGGACTGGTAGATTGCGGCGCGCCGTAGCTTAGGTTGGCTTTTTCACGGATCCAGCTGGTAGATTTAGTGTATTCTTTAGACTGGGTTACGCGTTCTCCGCCTGCTCGTCCACGTTCGCACCGAGCCAATGGGAGAGGAATAACCTTCACAGCGGTAACTCCGACCACCTGAAACCAGCGCCGTTAATTGACAACAGCAAAACATGATATCATGTGCAGTAACATGGTATTAATTACAGGTCCACGAACGAACCTAACCGGCCTGTCTACTATGCGTAAATGATAAATGAATTCAAAAAAGTTCGAGTGTGTGTTGCTGCTTGTCTTGATTGGGCAAATCATAAGAACGGTGTATCCTCCATCTCGTCCGCGGCCAGTGTGTCAAAATGAGGCTCATCATCTCGGTCGTCGTCATCGTGTTCGTCGTCTCCCTCGTCTCCCTCCTCGTCCTCGTCATCTAGCGGGTCCTGTGTCGCAAGCTCGTCCGAGTCCTCTTCATCGAGCCCGTCGTGTACCCATCTCCGCTCTTCAAACGAGCCGGGCATACTGTCAAAACTCATCCGACGTCTGTGCTCCCGGTCCACATCCCACCCGCCTTGCATGCGCCCCTCGGCGTCGGAAATTGCGTCCAAGTCTTCCGCGTTAGTCGCAGGGCCAGTCAAGGGGCTGCTCGGTCGCACACCGACGGCGCCCGCTTTCACCATCGTCCCCGGATGCGACGTCGTCCGCCGGCGCTCCGTATCCCCTGCCGAATCTCGGCTCTTGTCTTTGTCCGCCTGGCGCACAGCATCAATCGATGACGCCCGCGATGCCGTTCGGCCAAGGCTAACAAAGCGACCGAGCCG